>JBBBDQ010000727.1:810000-990000 GCA_037127315.1 Ascarosepion bandense | reverse complement strand
ACATTGCATTTAGACATATTGTTCTGTTAACATTTCGGTCTCTCACGTGATGCGACGTCATAGTACTACATTACAAATTTATGAATTGTGTCTGCTATTTGGTGACTGTTGTCGTCGCATAGCAATGTTATATGTCAAGAACAAGATAATATCATGTTTGATGGTGGAGGTCTTCATGTTAACGTCCCTGCAACATCTGTAAAAATGTCTCTTGTGAGCCCAAAGCTTAGAGCCAGCGAAATAAAAAAATATTCAAAGTTTGTACAATTTTTTCTGTATTTTTACCTTAAATTAAAGCCAAAATACGATGTTTAGAACGGCACATGATTAAACATAATAGACATTCATTGTCTGTTGTATTTAACAATATATGTTTAGAAAATTATCTACTGCATCTATACCATTTATATATATATATATATATATATATATATATATATTTAATCCGATAAACTTTCCTTGAACCAATTGGTCAAATCCGCTAAGTAATTTATACCGTCAAAGCTAACAGCCTAGATGTTTTTCTTTTTTTTTTTTTGTTTCTTTTTTTATAGTAAGTCTCTCCCTGTACAAGACCCGTAGGCCACTCGAGGTAGAGGATTACGTTGAGTAGTTTATATGGATTGGATGGGATTATAATGGTTAACCCGAGACTTGAACAGGTTTAATTTGTAGTGATCGTAAAGATATCTTCCTAGGAGTTTGTTTGACAGAACAGTGATTTGCGGGAAGAGACTGTTGGATTGGAATTCACATTTCAACGATGGTTTACGGAGGGAATGTAGGTAGTTTGATACTATGTACGTAGTATGGAGATTCCAGTCCATGAAGGTTGAACCTGGAGGATTTAAAGACTTTTACTTTGTCGAAATACTTCCGATAGAAGTAGCGTTCGAGTCGTGAGAGGATTGCCAAATTCCGCTTGTGACACAGATGCTGGACGGTGGAAAATACTCCTTCTCCAACAAGGACTAGGAGACGCCGTTAAACTCTGTCAAGTATAGAAAATGAGAACTGGGCAGCCGTCGTCCAAATATACCAACAATACTCTATTTTAGAGTTAATCTGATTCTTATAAAGGCAGATGATACCATGAGGAGTCACATTACTTACTGTCAATGAAGTCAATCATTTTACCTGCATCTTTACTTTTTTTTAATCATTTCACCCCGAGCAAGGCGGAAACGCCACTGATGTGCAGGGGGCTACATAAATGTAAAAAGATTAATTAGAAAAGAGTGAGGAGTACAAACTAGTTAGAAAGGAACAATAGAAAGCAGGTGCGATGACAGATACATAGGTGGAGAGAAAGGGAAGTTTATACAGTGGTGGGGAGAGAGCTAGATTCCAGTGGTTAGTAGATGAGTATTGACTTTGCATTTCAATTTCTGGAGGTTGTAGCCGTCAGGAAAGCAAGAATACGGATGCGAGTTCCACAGGCGGGAAGATATGAGAGAAGAAGCTGCAGGAGTAGAATTGTCGTCTGAATTTGGCTAACCTGACTGTGAATGGGTGGAACCCAGTTGCCAGTCTGGTTGCACGAGTAAACACGCGGTGGATCGTATATAAAAGTTCCACTGAGGTCGGTTTTGAGTTTTTATATTTATATTCATGGCTCTATTTTACATTGAGCACTGTTTTAAGTTAATGCTTAGAACATTGTTAATTTTTTCTTCGTTCCTTATTCACTTATATATATATATATGTGTAGGGAGTTTCGTGTGTGCGTTGTAGTGCAGGGATATGCATTGTGATGCAGAGAATATCGACTCGGAACTAGAAATCTGGAAACCGAGTTCAAATTCCAGTTGAATTATTTGCTTTCACTTACTTGGAAAAGGTATTACTTCGTCTGTTCCCCCCAGTTATGGGTTAAATAACAGGACATTGGGGTCTATAACTTTGGCTGGCAACCAGTCTACCGCAGAAACTAACAGCAACTAACTGCAGGATAATCTTTTACCCAGTCAGTCATGTGTCTTTCGAGACATGACACTGCCCATGCGTGTATCATTAATGGAATTTAACTGACTGATATATATATATATATATATATATATATATATATATATATATCATACATACCCTATATATATATATATATATATATAGGGTAAGTATGGATGGAATATAATCCCGTATACCCAAAAATAAATCTTCAAAAAGTGCTCAATACAAATTAGACCGAATAATATTTATTTAGAATTTATAACATAAATATTTCACTACAAAAATAACCATTTCGCATTGACACGAACCGTGTCTTATCAAGTGATGATATTGACCTAACGTTGAAGAATTTTAAAAGGTTCAAAACTAGCAGACACTTCTTAATCAGGGATACAGTTTTACGTATCCAGTGGTGACCAATAAAAATATAAGTAATTTCTACTTTGAAGAACGTAAGAACTGATTTTCTGAAAACAATTTATTGAGGAGTTAATGTTAATATTTGATTAAAAAAGAAATCAGCATAATTGATCAATTATTAGCTTAACTTTACAATAAAAATTAGAATTATTAACACGCACACACACACTCACACACACTCACACACACACATAGATATATATATATATATATATATATATATATATATATATATATATATATATATTAATCATTTTACACCCAGCAAGGCAGAAATGCCACTGATGTGCAAGGGGCTACATAACTGTAAAAAACTTAGAAAAGAGTGAGGAGTACAAACTAGTTAGAAAGGAACAATAGAAAGATGAGAATGCAGGTGCGATGACAGATACATAGGTGGAGAGAAAGGAAAGGTTATACGGGGGTGGGGAGAGAGCTAGAGTCCAGTGATTAATAGATCAGTATTGACTTTGCATTTAAATTTCTGGAGGTTGTAGCCGTTAAGAAAGCAAGAATATGGGAGCGAGTTCCACAGGCGGGAAGTGCGAGAGAAGAAGCTGAAGGAGTAGAATTGTCGTCTGCATTTGGCTAACCTGACTGTGAATGGGTGGGACCCAGTTGCCAGTCTGGTTGCACGAGTAAACACCTGTTGAGGAGGCACCAGTGACTTAATTTCGTCCGAACAGAAGCCATGAATATATTTATAGAACAGACAAAGGGAGGCCACATTTCGACGGTGGGGAAGTGGCTGCAGTCGAGCCGCCAGATCAGTACCTATCACATTACAGACTCTTCTTTGTAGCCTGTCAAGAACACTGAGGAGAACGGTAGGGGAGCCTGACCATAAATGGCAGCAGTACTCCATGCACAGACAGATGTTTGACTTTTATATATGCAGGATGGATTCAGGCGGAAAAAACATCCTGGATCGACATAGTGACCCAACCTTCTTAGCAGTAGATTTTGCTATGAATTCAATATAGTGGTTCCATTTGAGGTCTGAGGACAGGGTAAGGCCGAGGAGGCGTAGTGTATTGCTCTCAGGGAGAATCGCTTGGTCCATGCTTATGGAAGGCAGGAGAGGTTGCCTGTAATGGTTGACAGACAACAGCTTGGTCTTAGAAGAATTGAAGTTGACAAGCCACTTCTTGCCCCAGTTCATCACAGAGGTCAGCAGCGAGATTATGTCTGTCCGCCACGAGATGTTTCTTACTGGTGCGGGAGTATATTGTAGTGTCATCTGCGTAGATGCCTACTTGATATATGCGAAGTGTTTATTACAATAATGTTTGAAATAATAATTATGTATGTGTGTGTAAAATTCCGTATGTAAATAAAAATATATTTCTAAAAGGACAATATGTATAACGACAAAAGGAAAACTTTTCTTAGTTGACGTGTTTCGTCCTTTGATGGCAAATGTAAAGATCTTATTTTTAAACAAGAATTTATGAACTGAAGCAAAAATGTCATTAGTTTTTCAAATATTTTTAAAAATCTTGATATCACAACCCGCGCACATTTGTATAAATAAAGGCTAAATAAATCCATAAATAAATCAATGTAATAAAAATCTTCAAGGTTGCCAAAAAGCCTGACATAAGGCAATTAGCCCTGATGTAAACAAGCTACGGTTTGGCCTTTTCAACAATTAACCGTTCATTTATATTATTTCCGGATTTTGTTTTTCTTTTATTGAATGCGCACAAACAGATTTACTAAGTTTATTTTCCTTATTTTTTAGTAAGTTTCAGATAGTTTGTTTTACTATTCCATACTCTGAAAGATTATTATTATTATTATTATTACTATTATTATTATTACGAGTGTACCCATGTCGTCAAAAATGACGGCAAAAAATTTATATCTATATGACGTTTAAAATGACAACATATATATTGATATATTTAGTATTGAGTATCATACATAAAAGACATAACAAAATAAAACAAAATAATCCAAACTCATGAGCATGACAGGATATATATATATATATATATATATATATATATATATATAGAGAGAGAGAGAGAGACAGACAGACAGACAGACAGAAAAAGACAGAGAGATAGATAGAAAGAAAGAGAGACAGAAATAATGTATATAGAGCTCTTTATTTTCATTTTATTGATATTTTATATTAATTAGATAAAATCTTTTGGATTATCCTCTCCGTTCGTTTTCATGGGTTTCTATTTTCATTCTTGAAAATGGCCCATTTATGGGCTGAAAGCTCTTTGAACGTCAAACATTATGGAACATTTTTATATTCCTTATCTCTAGCAAAACAGAAACTTGTAAGAATACGTGAAAAATTAAATTAAAAATTAATAAAATCTTCCTTATCCGTCGTTTTCAAGGAAACATGTTTAAATGAAATATTACTGCCCAAATATACATGTGTGTGTTTGTGTGTGTAAAATAAATGCACAAAGGAATTTATTATAGAAGAGTGGGTGTATATATATATATATATTCTTCACTATGCGCCGGGACATGGAAATTCCCAGGTTGGTGTCTGGGGGCGCGTTTATACCACTGGACAAGATACCATCCTTAGTCTTTGTTAAGACAGGTATATAGGAGAAGGAAACTCTGATGTAAAACCTGAGGTCTTTTCTTGCTTAATCTGTGGCAATTTCTTTGCACCGACTTGAGTTTATAAATTGATCCAAAAAGTGTGGATCGTATTTGCACAGGCTTTCACCACTATAATCAAATCATTTGTGTGGGTTTCTTGACAACTTAAGTTTATTCAAAAGTCCTGCACACACAAAAGTCCACAGGCGATAGGGTGAAGGCGACAGGAACAGGTGAAGAATATCACTGGAAGTTCCTAGCTGGATCTCTACACTGTGGCGACCGGTGGGTGATGGCCGTTCTGCGCAAATACCCGAGCAATTGTGCAGTTCGTGTCCTCCATCGGTGACAAAGCAGCCATATTTAGGGACAACACTGCTTTCCCCATGCTGGGGAGGGGGCGATAAAAGGACCCCTAAACAAATTCTTGCTCAAAACCATCCTTGACAGCTAACTGCAGCTGCCTAGGCATCCAGCACACATTCCCAATAATGGAAGAAGCAAAAGCTTTCATCTTGGATCTTGGAATCTCCGCACTCTACTTGACAATGATAATCAGCCAGAACGTAAGACAGCTCTTGTTGCACTTGAGCTGAAAAAGTTCGGGATTGATATTGCAGCCCTTAGTGAAACACGCCTGGCTGGCAACTTGCAACTGACTGAAGAGAAAAGCGGGTATAACTTTTTCTGGAGCGGCAAAGGCCCTGAAGAGCCTCGTCATTCCGGAGTAGAATTTGCTATCGAGTCCAACCTTGCTAAGTTATTACCAACCCTTCCAAAGGGGTTTTCGGATCGCCTAATGACATTAACCCTCAATCTAGAATGCGATACCCGTGTCGTATTAATTAGTTGTTATGCTCCCACTTTAGAGAGACCAGAGCCGGAGAAAAATTAATTTTACCAACAACTGAGAGAAATTGTTGCGAATGTGCGACACAAGAACAAACGTGTATTAATGGGTGATTTTAATGCTCGTGTGGGTGTGGATAGCGCATCATGGGGTGGTATTTTGGGTCATCATGGTGTTGGTCGTATGAATGATAATGGTCTTCTTTTGTTGTCACTTTGTAGGGAGTTTAAACTGTGTATTACCAACATGGTATTCCAACAGAAAACTCTCACAAGACTACATGGATGCACCCTCGTTCAAGGGATTGACACTTGATTGACTACATCATCACCAAAAGGCGTGACATTAAAGACTTTTATATCACTCGTTCATTTCATACAAGTTGCTATCTTTCCAACCATGCATTGCTCCGAAGTAAAACAACGTTGCATTTATAACACAGCCGAATGAAACGTTCCTCTGTCCCCAAACAAATTAACGCCCTTCCATTAAAGAGCACCGGTCAACAAGCGGCACTGTCGGCCCACCTTCATCATTCATTAGATTCTGTTGAAATAATTGATGATATTGAATCTTCATGGATATCATTATGTGACGTAATTCACACATCTGTATTGGAAGTTCTGGGCTTACCTATTCATAAGAATCAGGACTGGTTTGATGATCAAAATGTTGTGGCACAAGATTTGATCAACGAGATGCACAAGGCTCACAAAATCTGGATTGAGGATAAGAACTCCACATTAAAGAAGAAAGAGTACAATGAATGCAAAAGCAAGGTCCAGAAAACACTACGGCAGATGAAAGAGGCATGGTGGTCGTCACATGCCAAATCAGTGCAAGAAGCATTTGATAGGAAGGACTCGAAAGCCTTTTATGAAGGTATTAAGAAAGTTTTTGGGTCACACGAACCTGGTGTTTCTCCCATATTTGCAAGTGATGGCACATTGCTGGCTGACAGAGTGGATATTTTGAATCGCTGGAAGGAGCATTTTGAAGCCGTTCTAAACAGTGCTTCTACAACGGACGAAGAAATAATTTCATCTATCACTGAGCGACCTGAAATTCCTGAACTCTCTTTCCTTCCAGCAATACATAAGGTTTTTGTTGCAATCAAGCAAATTTCTTCAGGCAAAAAATCTAGGAAAGACGCCTTACCTCCTGAGGTTTTTAAGTACGGTGGTCAGAAACTGTTGAAGAAGCTGCATAGTCTCTTTGTGAAGATCTGGCTAACTGGAAATGTCCTTCAGGATTTCAAAGATGCACTAATACAACACCTGTATAAAAACAAAGGCAATAGGAACATCTGTGACAACCATCGTGACATCTCACTTTTATCAATTGCAGGGAAGATCTTGGCAAGGCTTATTCTCAACAGAATAATCAAACACCTTGTTGACGATATCTACCCCGAATCTCAGTGCGGTTTCCGTGCTGGTCGAGTTACTGTCGATATGATGTTTTCCCTCTGTCAGGTTGCTGAGAAGGTTCGAGAGAACGAGGAGCTGTATATGGTTTTCATTGACTTTTTCAAAGGCCTTTGACACAGTCAACCGTGCAGCTCTCTGGAAGGTTTTGAAAAAGCTGCGAATACTCGACAACATGCCGAATGTAATCATGTCTTTTCATGATTGAATGAAGACATCTGTTGTTTCAAATGGGGAGTTTTCAGAACCTTTCAATGTGACAAATGGTACCAAACAGGGTTGCGTAATGGCACCTGTGCTGTTTGCTTTGTTCTTTTCAGTTATGTTGAAGTATGCTTTTGCTGATATTGGTACAGGCGTAGAATTCAAATTCAGAAAAAGTGGTGGTCTCTTCAACCAGCAGCGTTTCAAAGCTGAGACCCTAATTCGACAAACTATCATTAGGGATCTTTTGTAAGCAGATGACGCTGCACTTTGTGCAACCTCTCAAGAGGAAGCGCAACTGCTTGTAGATAGGTTTTCCGCTGCTTGCAAGGCTTTTGGTCTGACAATCAGCATAAAGAAAACAGAGGTGATTCACCAACCTCGCCCCACATCAAACAGGTCTTGGGTGTAAAGCAGCGGCCACCAATATACAGCTTTCCCGATATACCAATCCGAGTAGATGGTAAAGATCTGAAATATGTGAAAAACTTTACCTATCTTGGAAGTAAGTTTAATTGGAATGCTTCTCTTGATGATGAAATCATTAATCGAATTGCGAAAGCAACTAGTGCTTTTGGGAAACTGCGCCATCGGTTATGGGATGATAGGGGGAATAGCCTAAGGACTAAAGTACTTGTGTATAAAGCAGTTGTGCTAACGACGCTGCTTTATGGATCGGAATCATGGACAGTTTATCATAATCACAACCAGAAGCTTGATGTCTTCCACAAAAATTGCCTTAGAACAATTTGTGGTTTCACCCTAAACAAAATGCGGACCTATTCACGAGAGATCTTTCATGCAATCACAGCTCCGTTGGGCAGGACATGTCTTACGTATGGAAGATGACTGGATACCAAAGCAAGTGTTGTACGGCGAGCTCAGCAGTGGACGGCGGAATGTGGGTAGACCTCTGCTTCACTTTGAGGATAAGCTGGAAATGAATTTGACGTGTACACATATTCCTCACCGTGATTTTGAACGAATTGCCTCTCAACGAATTGAATGGAGATCTGCCTGCCAAAGGGGCATCAAGCAGTTCTCTGAGACTGAGATTGACCAACTGCGCGTAAGACGTGAGAGAACCAAAGCATCTGCAAGTGTCCCAGCCGATCATTCGTGCAATCTCCCTTCTTGCCTCCATTGTGGACTTGTTTGCAAATCTCTTGCAGGACTCAAATGCCATTTATGATTGAGTAAGTGCAGGAATGCTACATCGAATTAAACAGTTGTCTAGACTTCATACGTCGAAATTGACGGGAGAGTCCATCATACATTCGTCACTACTCGATGAAATAATTATTGCAGAAAATAGAATAATAAAGCAGTGTTAAAGAAAAAACACGCGCCAAGAGATTTCATAACTGGTAGTAAAGTTTAATGACTGGTAGTAAAGATAATGAACTAAGCAAACCCTGCTTCGTTATTGTCTCTCTAATGAACGGAACCGACGCTGCTCCGTTATTCTTTCTCTCTCCATGAACGTTACAAGAGGGATGTGTGTGTGTGTGTGTGTGTGTGTGTGTGTGTGTGTGTGTGTGCAATTAAATACACAACGTTCTTTATTATAACAGAAAGGATTATCATCTTCATCATCATTATTATTGTTATTGTTCAGCATTTATTAACTTTTTAAATTTCTACGGCAACTGCTTTAATCACTCACAACTTCACTGTTTATTATAAAAAATATTATTTACAATACAAACAAGAACATTTACAAGCTAGTTTCACAACTTACGACACGAAACGAGAACAACATGGCAACTGAGTCGGCGTTCTGAACACTTTCAATCATTAATACGCATGCGTAGTCTACTTGTGGTTCGTTATTCAAATTTCAGCTCGTTAGGCAAATTTAATTTACTTCAAAAAAACCGTTCTTTATTCAGTTTATTTGTTAACGAACTGTTCACAGAAGAACATCTCTTTGTACATTGATTAGCATAGTCTAGGACAAGGTTGAAATATTAAAAAAATAGACGAAGATCATTTATCAATGCACAAATTATCGATAGTATATACTGATTTGCATGGAACAGTAATTTTTAAGTTGAGGTCATTATTCTTAGCGTATATCAAAAAAGTAAAAGCAATGCGTTTTGACAATCATCCAAGGAGAGATCATGTCTTGAAAGTCATTCTCCGGACTTTTAGGTTTTACAAGGTTTTGACCATCAAGCAGTAGAAAAAACGTAACTATCTGAGCTGTCGAGCTTGTTTAAAATGTTATCCAAATGCCTTGTGTACGACACCAATTCAAAAGCGTGTAGTGGTCAATGTGGTTTAACCGAAATATTAGGGAATTTTTTTTTAGTATGGTAAGATTATTAGGTGAGAGGGGAGAGTATATGTGCTTATTTTATTACCACTTTTTATATTGTCTTGAATTAGTTTTATTTTGCTAGGTTTATATTATTGATGTGATTATTTTGTTACTTCCAAAAAGTTGCATCAATAGTGTTGGGCCAGAATGTTTTTCTTGTCACAACCCATCTAACACATATATAAATTGCTTCCGTCCGTCCATTGAATACTGCTGTCATATATGAAAGGGGGTCCCTGCTAATCATTTCGATGTTCTCGACAAAATTCAAAAGAAAATCTACAATGTAATCGATCCCGATCTGACAGCTCGATTTCAGTCACCTTCTCACCAACAGGATGTGATTTTCCTCTGTCTCTTCTACAAATAAGAAAATGCGTTGTGGTGCAATAGATATCGACTTAAACAAGAAATCGGGGAGCCGATTTCGAATTCCAGTTGAATTCCTTGCATTCACTTACGCGCAAGGCCCTTAGGAAAGGTATTAATCCGTCTCTTTTCTCCAGTTATGGGTTAAATAACAGGACAGATTGGATTCTATACTCTTGGTCGGCAACCAGTCTACCGCAAAAAGTAATGGCAACCTACTGCAGGATAATTTTGCCCAGTCATTCATGTCTCTTTTGAGACATGATCGTCTAAGCGTGTATCACGTATGGCACTTGCTGACTGATTTCTAGAAATATTTTTACGGATTCTAGTGTCCCCTTAATACAAATTTACTCGAGCTACTGGACTGGTAAAAAAAGTCCCACCATTTTACAGTCAAAACTGTAAAATATAGCCGCCAGTTCTACTCCAACAGCTTCTTTTCTCGCACTTTCCGCCTTTGGATCTCCCTTCCGTATACTTGCTTCCCTGATAGCTACAATCTCTATGAGTTAACGTCAATTGACATTTATTATCTCTTTGACTCCCATCTTTCATCCTTTCTCCGTCACACCCTGTATCTTGTTCTCCTTTTAGGTCTAAACCTATTCATACTAATATTCCTTTCGTTTTTTTAATCAATTCTCCGATTAGCTTGTTTGTCTTTCTTTTGGCTCTCCTCTCATGTGTTCTCTATGCGCCAGTGGCAGTAATAACTTGCTTAAGGGTGAAACGATCATGAAAAAAAGTAGCAGAGCTTTTGAGCTCTACCACAACACGAATAGATGGAAAAAGCTGATTGGCAAAAGCTCACTCCCTCAGACATTAACTCTAAATGCTGCTGAATATATATGCAGATGTTTCAGCATTAATCCTCTGCCTCGAATGGGTATTGAACCTTGTAAGCATAGACGAATGGTAGACTTGAAAACAGGTAAGACAGATTCAGAATAAAAAATTGTATAGCACGACAAGGTAAACCAACATTTTTAGCAGCTGACCTAGCAATGGATTCAATATACTCTTTCCACTTCATGTCAGCTGAAAATGTTATCCCGAGGAGACGCAACGAGACATTCTCTTGAAGGTTATCATCAGCCATACTGATGAGAGGCAGAAAAGAGGTCTCCTAAATTTTAAACTTTCTAACTTAAAAATACGTTCATTTACGACGGATGTCTGTCTTCTCGTCGATAAAGTAAAAACAATAAACTTTTTAGAAATAACACTGGACGTATTTTATACATTGAAGGCATCATGAATTCTTTATTTATATTTGCCTATATTTTTTAGATGCGGTATTGTAATTATTTAAACTATTTACATTATTCGGGCTGTTGTTCTCATCTTTGTTGCTATAATCACCACGTTTCGGCTGTTGTACGTTCCAAACTTCTTCAGACGATTGGATTTTCAAATTGAACCTTTTATTTTGTTCACCGGGGTAGATTTTTCTAGTTCCACAGGTCATATTACTTACAGATTCCTTAGTATCAGTTATCTCCATTTAGCTGAACTTTTTTCGTTCCCTTTTTTTTTAATTGCTGTAGCCAGGTAGTGTCACACTCTTTAGGTCAAGTCACTGGATCTAACCAAAGCTTTTATCGACTGGGCTTTGTGTCCTTGAGGAATCTTTCTTTCATATGTCTAATGTGTCCGTACCTTTTTTAGCAGAAATCATACCAGAATTTTGTTATTTGTAATTGTGTTTTGCTCTAGCACTACATATTACTATTTCAGATACCTTATTTGTAATGACCTCGATTATGTTTCTCAAATTGGCATAACTGAACTTTCCACAATCTAAAATTATCAGAAGTTTGAAAGGATAAAACTGCTTCTTTTGTATAAATAAGTAAAAGTTTATTAATCTAGCAAAATAACATCTAATCTTTCAAAACTGTGAAAATGTTCTAAAAGAAAGTTAGAGTAGTAAAGAGTTTAAAGAATTCAGAGATGTTATAGCGAACTGTAATTTTGGCAAAAAAGATAAGTCTATGTTTTGCTGTGTGTATCAAGAAAATAGTAACATCTTTATTCCTCTCTTTCTTTTTGTGGACGGCGAGTAGTTGAAGAGGAAGAAGGAGAGATAAAGAAAGCAGCACGAGAGAGAAAGTGAGAGGGTGCTAATGATTGTGTCCAATCAGTGGCTTGACTATTTTACTGCTACATTGTAACTGGTTGCTGTCTTTTCTCTGCTCCTTTATCTCTGTTTGATTCAACTGTCTCCATTTATATCAAAACGTGATTTGACATCAGCTTGTTACTTTTTCTCAGTCTGTAGGACACTTTCTTTTCATTGGTTAGAATATATTTCACACAGGCTCGTGAAACTTTGCCACCGTATTTTCTTCAGTACAGAGGCAATCATTTTGTCTATTAGTCAAAATAGATTTCACACTTACTCGCGAATTTGAAAACAGTGAATAAAAGAGTCATTTTTCTTTCGTATTCACCACATATTGCTTTACTAAGCACCGCTTAGATGTGGCACAAAGCCGAAAAAATGGGGTATCCAGTGAGGATCAAACTCACGATATAGTTGTAATAGGTTCTAGCAAGACACGCTTGCTAACCATGAACCCACGCCGAGGTGCCCTTTCGAATTCACCACATATTCATTGACTGACTTACGATATTTTTGGCCAAGAATATGCGGTGATTCCTTAAGTTTTCGTATTTCCAAGTAGTGTGCTCTCTCTATTATTTCAACCTCATCCAACGAAGGGCGGCAATTTACCTTTTCCCTCCATATGAGGTCGGCTACGCCTAGCTTTTCTATTTTTCTTCTTCTTACAGCGTTACGGTGTTCTTACAGTCTTATCTTAAGGGGGCATTACTTTACTTTATGTTTTCTTTAGGTGCTTACTTTTTTGTTTCCCTTCTCTCTGTTTGTCTAAACGCCTTCTGTGCAATTTCTCGCAATATCTAGCAGAAAAAAAACACATTTAATTATTAATGGGAAATTTGCAAATAATGAAAGGCGCATAGGTAACCCCAGGAATGTCAAGGTTCAACTGTTTTGTGTATTTATCTTATTATTGCATAATTCATTAACTTACCGTTATTTCTCGAGTTGTTTTTGTCTTTACGCTTCATTTATTTAAGATATTATTTTACGTTTTTGCTTTCTTTCTAGTTTTCTTTCTTTTGTGATATTCTTATTATTCTTGTGTATTGCCTTGTCTTCCTGTTATTTCTCGAGTTATTTTCGTATTTGCTCGATTTATTTAAGACATTATTTTCGTATCTTCTTTTCTTTATATACGTTCTCTTTTCTTTCTTTTACTTTCTGTTTCTTTGTTTATTTGTTGACTTCTTCTTTTCTTATTTTATTTATTTTTTCTATATGTTGTCTTTTCTTTCTTTTCGTTTATTTCCTTTTTCATTCTATATCATATTTTCTCTTTTTTGTTTCCTTATTTATTTCCTAACTTTCTCCCATCTTTCTTTTATGTCAGTCTTTCTTATTATTCTTGCATATTTTTTATCTACATATTATTCCTAGAGCTATTTTCGTATTTTTCTCTATTCATTTCATGCATTATTTTCGTATCTTTATATCTCTCTGTACGCTCTCTTTTTCATTTTGATTCTATGTACTATTCTCCTCTCTTTTTGTTTCTGTATTTCCTTCTTTCTTTTTATTTCATCGGTCACTTTTGGTTGTGCGCTTTGTTTTATATATCTCTGATTTGTTCTTTGCCTATTCGTTCTTTTTTATCACTTTCTTCTTATCCTTTCTGAATCTTTGACTTTCTCTTAATTATTTAATCAGATGTTTTATCTCTCTTTTTAGTAGCTTTTATTTCTTTTTCGGTTTGAGGTTTTCTTTTTTAAATTTATTATGTATTTTAGTATCTGTTTTGCTCTATTTAGAAAGAAACATATCCTAACCGTTTTTAATAATATAGTATTATTTATTTTCATATTTACTTATTATCCGAAGTTACTTCTTTTCTGATTACTCTTTTTTCCTATTTAATCATATACAGTAATTTTTTACGCTTGGTCCTTTGTCAAGCGTCACTTTCTTCTCTTTATTTGTTTTTTCTTTTTCTTTTACTTATCAATAATTCTCATTATTTTACATTCTTGCGGGAATTCTTTCTCCTTCATTCATTTAGCAAACGATATTTGTTTTTACTTCTTGTGATTACTTTCATTAACTCTCTTTTTTATATTCGTCCTTCTTGGTAATCTTTCTCTTGTCATATTAAAGTTAGGTTTTTGGTGTCTTTTTTTTCTACTTACCTGCTAGCCTTCTTTCTTTTTTTTCTATCGTTGTCGATTAACTTTCTGTCGTCGCTGGATACGTGTTATCTCTCTAAGTTAGCTCTTTCGTCTGCAAGTTATTTTCATTTTCATTCTTTTCTTTCGTTCATTTTTCAAAACGTTTGTGCTGTATTCTCTTCTTCCTTTCGTTCGTTTTTCAATTGCCTATTTTGTTCTTTCTTTTGTTCTGCATTTCTTTTCATGTAATTTTTTTTTAATTTTCTTTTTGTTTTCTTTCATCTTACATGCATCAATTTCCAATCTCTATTTTCTTTCTTTCTTTTGTTCTTTCTTTCTCTTCTCTTTTTTATACTGTCCTTTATTTCTTTTTTATTTTATTTCTTATTCTGTATAAACTATACTTCTCACTTTTCTTCTTTCATTCTTTTATTACAGTGGTAGTTATTGCTCATTTATTTTTTCTGAGTCACTTTTCTTTCTTTATTCATTTTTATTACCATCTTTCTTTATTATTACTTAATCATTATTTTTGCTTATTTTTATTGAGTTTTCTTTCTCTTTTCTCTTTTTTGTTTTCTTTCGTGTCTTTTTTCTTCAATTTTACTTTTTTTTTCTTTTCATGGGTTTCTTAACTCTCTCTTATGATAAATCTTATTTTATTTATTTCACTTGTTTTCCTCTTTATCATTAATTTTTTTATTTTTTTCCTTTATTTTTTAAGTATTCGTTTCTCTTTTAGATATTTTTTATTCTTTTCTTTTCCAAGTCTTTTTTATTTGTTTTTTATTTAAGATTGTACTTGTGGATACTTTCCGTTTGATCGTTGGTTCATATCCTTGTTTTTTATTTTTGTATTTTTTGCTTGCTACATTTTTATTAACTTAAAGGCGACCTTTGCGTCTTTAGAAAAAATGTCCACTTAATATTCTCTCCTCTGACTAACTTTTGTCTCTTCTTGTTATCCGCCATCTTGTTTTCCATCGCCAATCTTCTGATTTCTATAAATCTATTATTGATTAGATCAGATAGAACTCTGTCTTATCGAAGAAAGTTACTTTATTAACTACAACATTATAGAATTTTCATTCACATGCGCATCTTTTCATTTCAGAAAAAAAATACCTTTTTTTCAATCAAAGCGTGCTGCTATCCGTTTAGCTATGGAGACAAGAATGAGAGTGCAACGTTTGAATTACTTATTTAAGATAAAGTACGTTTCAGGCATTCTAAGAATGTATATTTTGGAGCTTCAGTTTCGCACCCGTTTCCCCAGATAAAGAAGGGATGCAGGTTCAATTCCTGTCCGAGTAACAATTTTTCATTTATATATATATATATATATATATATATATATATATATATATATATATATATATAACACTTTACTCAATAAGTCCTGGGTCTGACATATAGATGGCGCCACGAATAAAAAATCCATATAATTTTTATGAAGTACTAAACTTCAAATGGCACGTGACAAAATCTGGGCCTAATTGGATTATCAGTTTACAAATTACAGTTATTTAAGTGAAGCTACTGTTACAAATTTTCAAAGCAATGAAAAAATCAGAATTTCGTGCGGTGATAAAGCATTGCTTTCTGATAGGAAACATACTGTTCAAGCAAAGCAGTGGCTTGATAAGTGTTATTAGGACTCTTCTCCGTCGGAAACACGGTTAAGAGGTTGTATGCTTACTGTGAACGCGGTCATACAGACACAAATAATACTGAACGCTAAGGTCGTCAAAAATCGGCAGTTTTCCCGGAAAACACCAATAAAATGAACAAACTCGTTTTGGTCTAACAAACGTGAGTTACGTGAGTTAGCAGATAAGCTGAAGATATCAGAAGGCATTATATTCACCATTTTGAATGATATTTGTCAATGAGAAAGCTGTGTTCAAAGTGGTTGTCGTGTTTGCTCAGAGTCAATCAAAAACAAAAACGCATCGACGATTCAGAGCGTTGTTTACAACTGTTTCAACGCAACAAGAATGATCTTTTGCGTAAATATGTGACAATGAATAAAATATGGACCCACCCCTTCACTCCGGAATCAAATCAGCTTAGTGAACAGCAGCAGGTGAAATTCATCCAATGCGACCAAAGACGCAAACATCAGCAGGCAAGGTTTTGGCCTCCGTATTTTGCAAGGAATTTTGTTCATCGATTACCTTGAGAAAAAAAACCATCAATAGCAAATATTATACAGCATTATTTGAAAGAATGAAATACCCAAAGAACAAGCACATATGAAGCCGAAAAGGTGATCTTTCACTAGGACAATACACCGCGTCACAAGTCGATCGCATCGATGGCAAAACTACATCAATTGCACTTCAAATTGCTTTCGCATCCACTCTATTCTCCAGATATGGCCCCCAGCGACCACTGTCTGTTTGCAGACCTCACAAGAATTCCCCAGGGGAAGAGATTTGGCTCCAATGAAGAAGTGATAGCGGAAACTGAAGCTTATTTTGAGGCCAAAGACAAATCATTCTACAGAAAGGCAAAGAATTGTTAGAGAAGCGTTGAAATCAGTGTATCACTCTAGAAGGAGACTATGTTGCTGAATCAAGTCGAATTTTGCCTAAAAAGTTATTTTATTAGTTAGGCATGGGATTTTATGAGTGATGTGTTAGATAGATAGATAGATAGATAGATAGATAGATAGATAGATAGATAGATAGATAGATAGATAGATAGAATTTTTGTTAATCGGTTTATTGGTCATGATTAAATTAGACCTGTACACATTTGTATTAAAAGTGCACAATACATATATATTGTAGAGCTTTTATATATTTTTTCATTTGGAAAGCAGTTATTTCCGTAACCTAGGTTTCAACCTTTCGGTATTTTCAGGCGATTTAGCATAACTTTCTTTTTCTAACGTTTTCAAACCTACACCAGGGATTTTTAGGAACGCGCGACTGGAGTTTTTAAACAAACAAAAATTTCAATGTTATGGAGGAGTTACTTAAGAATCTTAAACGCGTTTATCTAGGCTTGTATGATCTTAGGATATATTTTGGGGTGTGATTACATCTACAAATTATTACTGATTTTTCATTCAGTAATTTATTTTTGTTCTGGAAAAATATTATGGCTAACTTTTCTTCTTGGAAGAAAATTTGCAGACATCACCTCCGTTGTAAGGTTTGGCTTTTTTTTTATACACCATGATATGTCAGGGTCTTTTTCATTTTTGTTTTAATTTCGTCTCTTGGTTAGCTAGTTTAGAACATATTTTAAGTTTTTCCAGGATTAATTTAGATTTATGGTTATTATATCTCTTTTTAAAAATACCTTTTGTAGATCTCAAATATGTTTTCTTTGTCCATCTTTAATATATATATAGTTCAGAGATTAATACAATATATCTGCAAAAAGGCTATGAATAAAAACCAAAGGCAAATTTTACGAAAGTTTTTCATCCTCTGATGGACGTTATCAAAGCAAATGCTAGAATTTTATTTTGCAATGTGTATTTATATGCAGAAGTAAATCATATCGTTACGCTTTTAGAATATTTAAATTTAAGTAAATTGAAAATCATTCTTAACGTTAACTACGAAAATCAATGTATTGCCAACTACCGTTTTGTTTTTGCCTCTTTTAAATTATACCTGTTGTTCTTTCAAAATATTACCTACCCTAATCCAGAAACAAGATGTTGTTTCATAAACAAAGAGATATGTCTTAAAACTAAAGTAAGAAGCACACAAATAGCTTAGCAGTACGATAGAACTAAAAAAGTTCCCTTAACATGTGGACAGTCATATGTACTTTTCTTTGTCCCCGAAGAGACTATCAATAAATTCGTAATGTGCAAAAAGAAAAACTATGATAAAATCTTCTTCTTCTTCTTCTTCTTCTTCTTCTTCTTCTTCTTCTTCTTCTTCTTCTTTTCCTCCTTCTATGTGCTATGTTCAGCACGTAAGCGATCATACCCCTCTACATCTCCCTATCACTGGTAGCTCTTAGCACGCTTTTTCCTGTTACCCCACTCCAACTACGCTCTGCCATCCACCTGCTCAGGCCCTTCAAATATGTTATCTGTTGCTTTTCCATATTTCTCTTTCCCTCTATGTGACCTGTGAGTATCAGATTCTCCAAGCATTACTTCCTCACCTCATGTCCCAGGAACTTTAGCTCTCTTCCTGATGCTCAGTATTAATTTCCTTTTCGTTTCCATTCTTTCTAAAACCTCATCATTGCTCACATGATCGATCCAGCATCCTTCTGTAGAACCATATTTCAACTGCTTCAAGTTTTTTCTTCATCTTTAATGATATTATCCAGCATTCACTACCATATTGAAGAACAGACATTCCATAGCAATCCAGAATTCTCTTCTTTGTTTCCTGTGAAATTTTTCTGTCTCTTAATACTCTGCTCAGCTTCTGGAATGGGTCCTTGGTCATTCCAATTCACTTTCAGATCTCAGTGTCGCACTTTTCTTCTTCCGTTGGAACACTTGCAAAATACTTAAGTTTTTGTACTTGCTTGATTTTAGTATCCCCAATTTGTAATTGTCATTTTGGGCTCCTACGTATTGAACTGAAAAATAATTGATTTAAATTTAAATTATTATACGACAGAATGTTATATCTGACATCTCGTATACCATGTCTGCTAGGGGTATTAACCAGTTCCTGTTAAAAAGTGTTACAAGTGAGCTTTTGTGTTTGTTTGGTAGCCACAGAATCCATCTGATGTTTATGCAGCAATTATACTGAGCGGTACTTAGTTACAGTTTCTAGCTTGATCCACCGTTTGGACAAAGTTAGAACGCTCAAATCTGTTACTTCTTGCTCGAGCCGAGTTATGGTTTTCAGACACTTTCAAACGGTGCCGTACGCTGGAATTACCTCCCGATATCGAAAGAATCCTGAACAATTCCGCTCTGTTGGTTGCGGCTTCAGAATAGTGCTGACTGCATCTCTGAATAGCGGTAAGCCCCACCGCTAATGAAGCATCTTGAGTATTAGGATAAACAACATCCGTGTCTTTGGTATGACGATAAACTGCATCTGGTAGCAAGGTCTCTGTTTGTGAGGTTTAAAGGAGCATGGATTCATCTTTTAATTGCTGTTCTTTCCAGGGTCACTTTCAAGGTGGTAGTACCTGACAGAGTCCCAGCTATGAAAAAATAGAATAGCATAAAAAACATTTTATAGTAAAAATACTAGCAATACATTTTGAAAAATAAATATCAGCTATATATATTTTTTTTAAATTCTTTATCGGCTTGACTCTCAACGAAAAAAAACCTTTACAATAATATGAACAGATAAATTACAAATAATACATATTATATGCATAAGAACTGATTTTAATGTGTTCTCAGGATTAACCAATTTTAACATAGTGTGTCTTCAGGTTTTAGAACATTAAATTCAATTACAAATCACAAGAATTTTTGTTCAAACGGGCAATATTTGGAAAGTAATTTTATTGATAAATCAATATGTCCTCACTCCTTAAATATAATAGTGGTTTTATATAATGATTTATACCCATTATTTTTGACAATTTTTGATGATGTCCTCAATGGGGACACTGGATTAAAATGGGTTAAATAACCCATTGAGTTTGATATGATATCAAACAAACCAAGCGCGACAAAATCAACGATGCGTCTCATAATCGGAAAGCAAACATTCGAAATACTTGGGCACGCATCTAAATGCCGAATAAGCCAACTTAGTAAACTCATATTTTGATTTGTTTTGCTGTTTTCTTTCACTCCAATCTTCATTGACGAGAACTAACGTGATTCGTGTTAATCATTTAAATGTCGTCTGGTTTCCATGTCGACAATTTGATTTAAATTTAGATAGCAATACGATGAAGTACTAAATATACTTGAAAATTTGGAAGATATTTATTTATTTTTTATTGATTTAATCATGGATCGAGCTTGTGAGCAATGATGAGGTTTTGGAAACAATGGAAATGAAAATGAAAGTGATACTGAGCATCGGGAAAAGACAGCTAAAGTTCTTGGGACATGCAGTAAAGAAGGAGGGCTTGGAGAACTTGATACTAACAGGCCAGATAGAGGGAAAACGAGACAGAGGAAAGCAGCGAGTAACGCATTTGAAGGGCATGAGCAGGTGGATGATAGAATAGGGGTTACGTGGTGTAACAGAAGAAAGCGTGCTAATAGCCACCAGGTATAGTGAGGCTTGGAAAGCCATGATCGCCAATGTCCTGAAAGGACAAGGATCATAGAAGAAGAGACGAATAATCGAGTCCTAAGCTAAATTTGAATGAAATTGTGAATCAGGGAATCACATGTATAAACTTGTAATATATTTGTAAGGAGGAGTACCACTCAGATCGATCTCACCTTGTCTGAAAACAAAACTTTGAGTAACAGATTTTTTATGCGCCGTGCCCCTTCAAGACGTAGACGATCCTGGTCCTTTCCACCCCCGGATCTCTTGTAACTCCTGACAACTTTTCTCTTGGTAATTTTCCCTCCAAAATACCAAGAGATTGGTCTGTCATCCACTTGCAGAAGCCCATCAGGTATTTCACACGTTGCTTTCCCTGTCTTTTTTCCCCTCAATCCGTCATGGGAGTACAGATTCTCAAAGCTCTCCTTTTTTATTACGTGTCCAAAAAACCTTATCTCTCTCTTCCTGATGTTTAGTATTAGTTGCTTTTTCGTTTTCGCCTCTCAAAACTTTGTTGTTCTTCAAACCTTCTTCATAATTACAATCTTTACCACTTAAGATTAAGGGCCAATATTTATATATTTGACATAACATAATTTTCACTGTCTGTATTTACGCCTATGTAATAAACTCATTTCGTAACCCAAGGGCCATCCAAGGTATACAGTTATTGGGTGAACATTTAGTAAGAAAAGAAAATATTCATGTTTTCCGAACCGTCTTATGAACTTAACATAGATGACAAAAGTAAATGGGTATATAATTGTTAACAAGCCTATACCTGGAGATCAATTAGAAATAACTGTGGAGTTCGATCCTCCCCTGAGGTTCCATACTTCTGTCTTTATGCTACGCTTAGTAAACGGCTATAATAAAAGAAACTGTATTATGGAAGACAATGCTTAATACTGATTAAGAAACAAGAAATTAATATGTCCATCGAACAACTACGATTAGTTACTGTTTTAATCTATTATGTACCATATAATAAAAAAAACATTGAATATTGCTCTTTAAAATTTTATGTTTCATATGCTTTAGGACGAGAAGTTCTATGGTTCGCCACAACGTCCAGTCGTTTGCTACACTAAATAACATTTGACAGGCTAAAATCTTTTTTGTTCTTGATCTACCAAATATATATAAACAAATTATTTACAGCCCATTATATAAAATATATATATATATTGATTGAGTGATTGATTAATTCTCCCATTTTCTGATAATTAATTTATATTTATATATATATATATATATATATATATATATATATTCCATTTGTAAACGAGTTATTAGGTCTCTACCATGAGTAGAATGTGCACTGATTTAATTTTATTATGACCAGAAACTACGTAATTAAACAATCAATATATATATATATATATATATATATATATATATATATATATATATATATGTACATAATCTATATATATATATATTGATGGATTGATTGACTGACTGATTGATTCTCCCATCTTCTAATAATTAATTTGTTACGGCCTAACGTATAGATCCCCCACTAAGTCAAGTACATATGTTTGATGTGCAATGTATTTAATAAAAAATATTCCTCGTCTTCGTCACTTTTTCACTACTTTTATTTGATATGCGATAACTTTTCAGATACCAGAATGCTACATATGTATCTATTTCTTTCATCACTGGCTTGGAAAACGTCTGGATCTTAAATCATTTTAAATCTCTATTCCCATTTTCTCTTACAACGAAATTTCTCCTATACAACATGACTTGATTTTCTATTTCCAACCCTCAGAAAATCTCCCCCACCTTAATTGTTTAAATTTCGTAAAAATTGTGTTGTTTGAAGTTTCTATATCTAATGATTTCTAACAGAAAAAAATATTTCACTGCTTGACTATGTGCTAATAAGATATTACCGAAGTACAACGCCTTTTGTGTTACAGTAAACTATGTTTTTATTATAATCTTTCAATAAAAATATTATCATATGCTCTCACATCTTGATTGAGCACTCTGAAAGAATGGTAGTCTTTGAAAAAACAGTAGCTGCTCTAGCATCTACACATCATGCATTAGAAAACTCTAACACTCCTAATTTAGCATGTAAACCACTGTCATAGGATTACATAGATTACATGTTAAAAAGTCTGCCTTCTGATGAGCGCCCATAGCTCAGAGGTAGAATTGCCGACTGATGACAATTCAGTTGGGCTCCAAATCCTGGACAATTGCAATCGGATGTCTAACTTACTGATGAGCTGTGATACAGCGAAACAGATCTGTCTGCGAATGACTATATATATATATATATATATATATATATATATATACTCTCCCACGTACACGTGTAATATAATAATCTGGCCCAACCCGAGAAGGCTGAGGAAGCGTGGGTGTTTCCGGTCATTGAAAGGAACGGATGTTTGTTTGACCCTATTTCCGACAGATGCGGAAATAACTCTGAGAAATTACGTAGGCGTCGAGTAGGCGTCGCGAATCGAGGCAAAACTTGGAAGATATATAAAGGCTTCGAAACACGGAGTCAAGAAGTCTGGTCGGCAGTAGTGAAGCAGTTCACAGCTGCCCCCAATAGCATACATGCTATTGGGGGGGTACGCATTCGTCATTCGTCCATTCGTCAACGTCGACCCTTAGAAGCATTCGTCAGCCCCTGGAAGCGCTCCCTCAACTCTCTGTTCCTAGGCGACACGGTCCATCGTCGTTAATAAAAATATAATATATATTTTTATATATATCCCCGTGTTTGTCTGTTTCTTGCTATATAACACACGTACGTATATATATATATATATATATATATATATATATGTGTGTGTGTGTGTGTGTGTGTGTATATATATATATCATAACATTATGATATTAAACAAATTGATATAATTTAATTAAATTAAAATTAAATTAAAAAGCAAAACTTAAATACTGATTTAATAAAGAGAGCATTTCTGAAGCAAAGTTATATATATGAACGGCACTTACTATTTTTTAG
This sequence comes from Ascarosepion bandense, assembly GCA_037127315.1. Classification (NCBI taxonomy): domain Eukaryota; kingdom Metazoa; phylum Mollusca; class Cephalopoda; order Sepiida; family Sepiidae; genus Ascarosepion; species Ascarosepion bandense. Next base: position 966,458 of record JBBBDQ010000727.1, on the reverse strand, counting down.
CTGTTTGGAAAAATAACAAAGAAGTAATAACAACAAAAAAACGTTTATAATAATCCGTTTCGACATATTGGAGCAGACATTTATTTATATGTTGCATGTAATCATCAATTTACTTCTTTTGTTTAGTAATGAGTTATTTAAGTGATTTAAGATAACTAGTTTCTCTTAAAGACATACATTAAATCTATTTCCTTTTCCGTTATAACATTTAGTTATTACGTTCATATCATAGGTAATAACTGATCTTTTGTTGTTTTTTATCACCAGAAATATTTTGAGAAGGTAGTGCTGCTACTGTGTTTAATATTGCTTCACGTCATTTGTTGATGGTAAAAACAGTATTTCTAGTGGTTCTCAAAGGAACCAAAATTAAATTTAACATCGTCATCAAAATGTGTGCTCGCTCTGTAAATAATACTTTCGGCCATGCACTTGCCGTTTAGTGGGCTAGCCTTGTTTCTTCGGCAGTTAGAATTATTTCATTTCCTAGGTTTGATATGTATTTGTTTAATACCATATTGTTATGTTGTGTTATATAATTATCTATGTTTTTTAACGCAACGATAGTTAACGTTAACAATGGTTTTATTTAGATTTTTTTTATTATAGGGAAATTGTAGTGCTTATAAATTAAACTTAGGACATTGTGACTAAAGGGTGGGATAAACTGTATGATGTTTACGGTGTTTCGCCTTATTTTTACCTTCTTTGTTTTATCTAAGTGTTCTAAACTTACACTGAGTCTGCTTTTATGTTTTATCTTCAGTTATATTTAATTTTGCTATTAAATATTTCTTTATTACTTGAGTTGTTAGATAATCAAAATTTAGCGGATTTATGTAAATTGTCTAGAATTCTAATGTGGTCGTTACTTTCTTTAATTTTATGTATCATCTATGGTTTTATGAATCTTTGGTATATGATTTACACTGGCCATTATTCAGGTCCTAGATTAAATGGAGGAAGTTGATCTCTTTGACGTTAGCTGTAATAATAATATTTAGTTCGTGATGTTTAAAAATTATATGAGGTGCTTTCTTAGCTGATCTGTGTGCTGCAGACGTGCTTTACGGAAGAAGATTATTCCGTCGTCTCTATAGAGCCTAGTTTTTTTTCTTATATTGAAGATAAACCTTATTTACATAGTAGTAGCATTCTAACTAATTCACAAGCCTCCCTAGAGTCATACGCATCCATATGGAACGAAATATAAAACAGGCACAACAATCTATAGTATTCATATAAGTTGCCTGTGGACTAAAAGAAATAATCCATACTTCTTCATTGCTATTATACTAAGTTCTAAAATAAAATAAAGAATTACATAATATCAGTCCAGTATTATAATATTACAAGTGTACCACTGGCGTCAAAATTGACAGCAAAATATTTGAGGAGATTAATAGCTGTTACCACACAGGTTATCTACCGACATATATATATATATATATATATATATATATATATATATATATATATATATATATATATTGTGTGTATTTTGGCAGCATTTTTTCATTAATGCAGGTTTCATTGAATAATATAGACAAGTTTTGTCTATTAATTTTGTGTAGGATCCGTTCATACCGTCTGATATACTTGATGGTGATGTCATTGAAAGAAAACAAAAAATCACAGTATTTGTTGAATTTTTTATCGGGTCTAAGCTTTCGGCTCACATAAGCCATTATCAAAGAGTAAATATTAACACACAGTAAACATAGAACATTTAAGCTATTAACAATAAAGATAATTGAATTGAAAATATAAGTCCATCCCTACCGTGTCGGATGGCCGAAGACAGTGACAAAATAGTGGTGTTGTGGTCCCTGGTCTGATTACAGACATTTGAGTACGTTATTGGAAATATCGAAATTGATTGTATTCAAACCAGGTTTAAATTGTTTAATGTAGAGTGCTTCGAGAATTTTTAGTTTCTGCTTATTATTTTCTTGTTTGAGTATGTACGTGTTATCAACAAGCGTTTTTCTCAGAAGTGTGCGTTGATAACCGTGTTGTTCTAAATGACGGAATATATTTGAATTTTTATTTTAAGTGCAACGTCAGACGCCGTGAGAGCGAATTTGTGCTGTGGCCGATGTAGATATTATTGAGGTTGTTAGAGATACATTCTCTAAATGGACATATGAATTTATATACTACATTGGTTTTTTGCAAATCACTAACGGTGGGGTAAGAGTCGTTGCACCAAGAAGAATTACTCAACCTTGGACCTAACTGCCATATATACCGTAAGTATAAGCAGCTTACTAAAAAAATTGAAATAGAAACGCTCTATCAAAACATCACTAAATTACAAGATGAAAAACTTATAACCGTTAAACCCGAACTGAAAGATCTACTTAAGGCTGAGGCAATCAAAGATCGCCATGATAAAAGCAGAAGCTCCTCAAAAATTCTATCGAAACAACTAAAAAGTGCCGCGCACGAACTACGCAACCACCTTCACATAATTGTAAAAAAAGCTGACAAGGCTAACATCTTTGTTGTACTTAACAAATCAGATTACAACACAAAACTCAACCACATACTCCATGACCACACAAAATTTTAAAAAATTAACAAAAACCCGACACACCAACTAAAATCTAAACTTAATAAACTCATTAGTGCCAACAACGCTGATCAGAATTCCTTAAAACTCCCTAAAATTATTGGTGACTATAAACCTGCTTACATATACGGAACCATAAAAACTCATAAACCTAACTATCCTCTCCGCCCTATCATATCCCAAATTCCTACTCCTGTATACCAGTTAACTAAACATATTAACCAGCTTATCACACCCTACCTTCCGAGTAAATACAGCATAAAGTCAACCCTAGAGGCAATCCAAATCCTCAAGAGTGAAAAACCTAATAATGAAGTTATAGCTTCTCTTGATGTGGAAAACCTTTTTACTAATGTACCCGTCAGTGAAACTATTGATATAATTATAAGAAATGTTTACAGTAATCCTTCATTACCCCCACTCAAAATTAATCCCAACATCCTAAGAAAAATTCTACTAGCTTGTACTACTGAAGTGCCTTTTGTTGATCCAAACAACACTATATATATACAACGTGACGGAGTCTCCATGGGTTCAGTGCTTGGTCCGATTTTTAGTAATTTCTACATGTCTAACCTTGAAAATACTACCTTTGCAAAATTTACAAAACCATCAATATATCTACGATATGTTGATGATATCCTACTATCAATTAAAAATACTGATGAAATCTTACAACTTCAAAAACATTTTCAAAATAACTCAGTTTTAAAATTTACTTATGAACTTAGCAAAGATAACAAAATTCCTTTTCTTGATATATTAATTAACACTGACAACAATAAATTTACTATCTCACCGTATCAAAAACTCACTAATAAAAATTCCTCCACACTCAATTATATTAGTGAATGCCCCCACTATTACAAAATAGCCATCATAAAAAATCTATTATATCGTGCAAAAGTCAATTCATCTACAAATCAGATCTTTTACAGTGAACTAAAAAACATAAAACAGACACTCATCAATAATAATTTTCCCAACTACATAGTTGATGAACAAATACATTATTTTCTTTAAAAGCTTAACATGGAAAAAACAACACATGATACTAACCCAACCAATCCTAAACATATCACTCTCTTATACCGTAGCCAGATGCACACCAACTACCAACTAGATGAAAACATCCTAAAAAAACTCATAAATACTAATATTTCTCCGACAGACTCTAGCAAAAGAATTAAGTTCATTATATATTACACTAAATCCACTACATCTAATTCATTTGTCCGCAACGACTCTTACCCCACCGTTAGTGATTTTCAAAAAACCAATGTAGTATATAAATTCATATGTCCATTTAGAGAATGTATCTCTAACAACCTCAATAATATCTACATCGGCCACAGCACAAATTCGCTCTCACGGCGTCTGACGTTGCACTTAAATAAAAATTCAAATATATTCCGTCATTTAGAACAACACGGTTATCAACGCACACTTCTGAGAAAAACGCTTGTTGATAACACGTACATACTCAAACAAGAAAATAATAAGCAGAAACTAAAAATTCTCGAAGCACTCTACATTAAACAATTTAAACCTGGTTTGAATACAATCAATTTCGATATTTCCAATAACGTACTCAAATGTCTGTAATCAGACCAGGGACCACAACACCACTATTTTGTCACTGTCTTCGGCCATCCGACACGGTAGGGATGGACTTATATTTTCAATTCAATTATCTTTATTGTTAATAGCTTAAATGTTCTATGTTTACTGTGTGTTAATATTTACTCTTTGATAATGGCTTATGTGAGCCGAAAGCTTAGACCCGATAAAAAATTCAACAAATACTGTGATTTTTTGTTTTCTTTCAATGACATCACCATCAAGTATATCAGACGGTATGAACGGATCCTACACAAAATTAATAGACAAAACTTGTCTATATTATTCAATGAAACCTGCATTAATATATATATATATATATATATATATATACGCGTATATATTCTTTACTGCTTTTTTTTAATCATCTCACCCCAAGCAAGGCATTCTACTGCTACGGTTGCGTAGGGTTTACATATGGGAAATGGATTAGAAAGAGGGGTTAGTTATATGAAACGTCAGGAGGGTAATAGACGCATGAGGATACCGAGGATGTGGGTGGAGTAGATGGAAAAAGAGCTTGTGAGAATGGATGCGCGTTAGTGTGATAAGAGATGTCTATTGACCTTACATTTAAATTCCTGGAGATTGTAGCTGTCGAGGAAGCAAGTATATGAAAGTTTATTCTACATGTAGGAAGTGCATGAAAAGAAGCTGTTAGAGTAGAAATTACGGTTACACATTATCGTTTACACTGTAAAAGGGTGGGATCTACTTGCTCGTATAAATTCATACCTAGGGAGCACCAGTGACCTAAGTTCATCGGAGCAGAAGCCGTGAAAATATTTATAGAAAAGGCATAGCTGCTAAGTCGGTATCGATCACATTGCAGATTTTCCGTTGAATTTTGTCAAGAACCCCGAGGGGAATAGCAGGGACACCCGACCAGATGTGGCAGCAGTATTCAATACACGGGCGGATGGTAGATTTATAGATTGCAAGCTGGACTCAGACGGGTAAAATTTCCTGGCCCTGCACAGTGAACCGACCTTTTTGGCAGCGGATTTAGCAATGGATTCTATATAGTCATTCCACTTGTTGTCCGCTGAGAGTATGAGGCCAAGGCGACGTAGTGTTTTTTTTCTTTTTTTCTTTTTTTCTCAGGGAGGCTAGTCTGTTCCATGCTAATGGGTTGTAGGAGCGACTGTTTTAGATGATTAATAGATAGCAACTTCGTTTTGGAAGCATTAAAATTTACGAGCCATTTCTTTCTCCAGTCCACAACGAATTGGAGTTCCTTCTCCATCTCGCAGCAAGGTTCGCTTTGTCAACCTCAACAGATTTTTGATCGAGGCGAGAGTAAACGGTGGTGTTATCGGCGTACATGCCTACTTGGAATCTTATAAGATCGTTAATGTAGATCAGAAAAAGTGTAGGACCTTGAATAGAGCCTTGAGGGACATCCGCCTTCGTATGGTAGTATTGGAAGGCATGTCCATTCAATACTACCTTCACTGTGCGATTAGAGAGGAATGACTGAATTAGGTCAAACAATGGTCCAGTTATACCATAGCTCCGCAGTTTGCGTAGAAGGCCAGCATGTCAGACCCTGTAAAACGCTTTGAGCTTCGCCATTGTTGTCGAGAGCCTGGTATATAGACTCTGTTATAGTCGTTAGCATATCAGCAGTTGTTCTGGTGACGCGGAAGCGATACTGTTTGTCCGAGAGGAGTATGTGGGCTGTGAAATGCTTAACCACCTCGGTGTTGATAATGGCGTTGAACACTTTGGCAAAGATCGGTAGGAGACTGATACGGTGGTAATTAGCGGTGTCCGAGGGTTCTCCAGTATTCTTAAATATAGGAACTACAGAGGAAGATTTTCAACAGGCAGGAAAGCAGGAAGCATATAGACAGTAGTTGTAGAGCTTGGAGAGGACAGAGGAGAGTTCAAGAGCACATTTCTTCAAGACTATGATTGGGATTCCGTCTCCTACGCTCTCTTTATGAGGGTCAAGCTTAGAGATTATGCTAGAGACCAGCGAGTGGGTAATGTGGACGTCATTCAGTTGGGTCTCAGTTCTAGGTGGGAAGTCGGGTATATATACTCCGGACGATTCCAATCTCAAATTGTCCTCTGAAGAGGTGAGAACCTTAAATTCATTGATTAGAGAGAGTATTGAGGTTTTACTATTGTTAAGCACATTTTTACAGAGTCGCTAGTAACCTTAGGTGCCGAACTTACGGGATACTATGCGTTGCTTCATTCTGTCAGCAAACAACATCTTAGCTTCATTGAGTATCTTTTTGCACTTATTACGTGCTGAGGCGAAAAGGCGCCTGTTATACTCCGATACGTGCTTTCTGTAACGCCGGCAGAAGTGATTCCAGTGGGCAATAGCGGCCGAGTAAGCGGGCAAGAACCAGGGGGACGAATAGGACTTAAGCTGAAACTTCCTGGCTGCGATGAATGCATTCATGCTAGCCTTAACCCAAGAGGAGACCTCGGATGCACAGTCTTCAACGGGAAGACTAAAAACACTGTTCTACAAGACGTCACACAGGAAGTCGCGGAACGAGTCCCAGTCTACTCTTTGGTAGCAGTAGGATATTCTGCTGGTCTGACTTTCTTGGGTGGCGGGGGAGTGAAAGAAGATATTAACGGAAACTACCGAATAGTCAGAGTTTCCAAGAGGGCAGAGCTGCTTAACATTGCAAGAGTCTCGGATGGAGGTGAAGCAGAGGTCTAGCAGTGAGTCTCCTCCATTAGAGGTATTGAAGAAACGCGTGTGGAAATCCACCACTTGCGTTAGAGACTGAGTGATTGAAAAATTCATAGTGTGGACACCAGCAAGATCGATGACAGTTTTCCAGCCACTTGACGTGGTGGGCGTTAAATCACCAAACACAAATATATGGGCAGAGAAAGAAAAAGATAGCTAACCGAGCTTAGAAGTGAGAGACGGAATTACATGAAAGAATGGTCTAGGAATTCAAGAGAGATCACCCTAGCTACAGAGAGGTGTTCACTGAACTAAACACCAAACCCATGCATATGGACAATGGAGTCATTCTTAAAGAGGGGAAGGTAACCAGGAACGTAAAACTCAGAAGAGAGGATAGAAAAGTCAAGGTTAGTTTCACAGAGAGCTAAGATGTCAGGTGAGTTTGTTAGAAGGAATGATTCTACGCTGTAACAGTTAATGCGAATACCTCGTAGGTGTGTGTGTGTGTGTGTGTGTGTGTGTGTGTGTGTGTGTGTGTGTGTGTGTGTGTGTGTGTGTGAATCGATAACGTAGTGGTAAAATCCCAGACTGACTTCAAATCGGTCGGGTTTCAATTCCGGCTTTAAGTAATCGGATGTGTAGATGCACTGATGAGCCGTGATACAGCGAAACAGGCTTGTAAGTGGATGACATAAAAAAGCATAACTATATGCGAACCGTATGGGGCTTGGTATATATATGTATATATATGTGTGTGCCGTTGTGCACATACATAACCATTGTGTAAGTCCCGGTGGGTGGGCGCGCGTGTGTGTGTCTGCGTACGTCAATGGGTCTACAAGTGTGTATACAAGTCTGCGTTTGTCACGACGACAAATTTTCTTCCCAATTTTCCTCCCCCCCCCCCCCCCAAAAAAAAAAACACCAATATATGCAGCCTTATATATAGCCAAATTTTTTGGATCAGTTTGTCTGACGATTTCAAAACCCTGGGTTACAAACTCACACCTATCTATATAAATAAATATATATATATATATATATATATATATATATATATATATATATACAGAGAGAGAGAGAGAGAGAGAGAGAGAGGCATGTATGGATATTCTGTTTTAGATTTTTCCGAAGAGAGAATAGTTTCGATATGAGAAGAATAGTGAAAACCTTTTACTAGAACTGATAATCGAATTAAATAATAAATCCATTCAGACGTCTGCCTTACTGAATGGAAGTCGAACGAAATATTAAAAAAGGGAAATTGCTGTTCCGTTGAGCTACTCTGAAAAACATTATATGATGAAAATATGGTGTAAAATCAGCGAGCAAAAATGAGACTCTCATATGACGCATTGTTGTTGTTGTTACAATTACCGTATTTGTTAAGACGTTTATTGATATGATGATGAACAAGCCATATCTTATCGGTAAATCAGAACTTTGTCCAAGGAAGAAAAAATGTTTCCATTTATCTGAGAGTAAAAGCTATTGATCTCTGAAAAAAAAACTAGTATTTTGTTTTTATTTGTCCTGTCTGTACTAGCTAGTGCTTTGTTCTCTGTTTGTATCTCTTAAGCTTGTGATGTCAGATTATTTGGCTTGGCCGAGATGAGAGTCTGCCGTCTGTAAAAAAAATATATATATTTCCTTTTTTTAAATATTTTTTATTCCGTTTCAGACAATAGTCAGGCTTTTCCAGTAAGACTAATGCAAAAACAAGCCCGACTATGATTTTTTAACCGCAGCAAAGATGGTCACGAGGAATTATATCAGATACTATCATATCTGAGAACAAACATGATGTAGAATTCAGTAGAGTATATATAGGAAAAACAGTTTTAGCGTATTAAAGGATGTAATATTTAAGGTATTATTTCCAAAAGTATTTTAGCTAGGGCATAAATTATTACTGTATATAAAAAGTAAATTAGATGTGCAGCTACGGAAAAGATTGTACAATAAAGAGGTTTTTTATAAACAAAAACAATATTTGAAACAGTCAAAATACAGTGGCTTTTGTAGAGATAAGCTTTCCTTCGATGATAGCTTTTAAATTTGTCCTACTGCAATATTTTCTTACTATACATCACCCAATACAAGTCCTAAGATCCTCTTAAGATGTAATATATTTCTGTAACCCACAAAAATATGATTTCGGTCAAAGGCAGCTGACAAACAAAAAAGTATTTGAGTCAGGGCAGCCGTTTTCAAGCTCAGAAAATATAAACAATAGCAAACGGAATGTGATGACGTCAAAGGCAGCTGACCAAAAGCAATAATTGGCGAAAATGATTAATAGATGTGTTTAGCTATAGATGACGGAGTTTTAGCGGAATTCGGGGAATTTCAGCTTATATAAGATTGCGTTTTGTTTTTGGGTCAAATGCAGGACGGAGCCTGAAATCAGTAGAAAACAGAGAAGAGAAAAGAGCTCCCGACAACTCATGAGTGCACGTGATTCCCTCTTACTACCACTCTACACACAACTGTCACCAAAGAAAAAGAAAGATATAAGTTTATATTTGATATATACGTTGTTTGTTGGCGTTGATGTCAAGACGATCATTATCGTTGGAGAATCAGGCAGGCAGGCGTTATATAACAAAGGTAGGAAGTAATTAAATAGGAAAGTTGTAAGGACGTGTAGGAGGAGGCAATGCTTTTATGTTATGAGAATCTGTTGGGTAGAGAATGATTGTCTCTTGACTTTAAAAGATTAAGTTTCTACTGTTCGGGGAGTCCGTTCCACGTTGCTATAGTCCTGGGCAGGAAACTTTCTGAGCTGAAAGAACTTTCTTCTTATCAATGAATTATGAAAATCATGGGGATGAGTTAACTCAATGTACGTTGCACTGCCGTTCTTACCTTTGAAGATATAAATTGATGGAATCAAGGGATGTAGTTCTGTAGGGACGGTCGACCATGCCTGATACTAGGCCACTTCAAAACGTTTAAAGATATCAGATGACAGAAAGTTGGAAAAATAAAAGTATTTCGTTTGTAAGTCAAAGTAGAATTTTATTAACAGAACAGAATAACATCAATTTAAAAGAAGTGAAATGCTTAACTACGTAAATGTTCAGAGAGAAAGTGTAGAACAAAGTTAAATAAATGAAAAGTTCGTAGTTTTAAAGTAGTAAGTTCTAGTTGTGTGTATGCAAAGAATAACAGGATAGTAATAAAGTCTGTGTTCCTTTCCTTTTTATGGCCGGCGAGAAAGTGAAAAGGAAAGTAAATCAATAAAGGGAAATGGTACTGATCGGCATAAATTCTTTAGAGTCAGTTAAAATATCTTGTTGTCGTTGTTGCTGTTGAATTCTTCTTCTTGGTTGACTGCAAGAATGGTGAAGATGAAAAAGAGGCAAGGGAAAATAACACACGATAAGATCGAAAACGAATATGTAACGGGACCTTATGCCCGGATCAGTGGTTTGAAGTTTCTTTTGTCACAACTTAGCGTGTCGTCTCTAATTTCTACTTCCATCTGACTGATTGATTCGACTTCCTTTCCTTCTTTTTATACCGAAAGACGTCTTCACATAAACTTGTTAACTTTTCTCTCAGTTTTGCATTTCACTTCCTTTCATTGGTCAAAAAATTAATTTAACATCCAATCGCGAAATCGGGCTTCGTCTTTTTCTTTCAATACGGGGTAAATCCTTTTCCTATTCGTCAAGATTAAATTTCACACTGGATTGTGAATTTTGCCTTGGTCTGTTTTTTTTTTTAGAATGTTTTCAGTAATTCTGATCCGATTTAGTGTGTGTGAAATTCTACTTTTTGTGCTTCAGTTGACTATTGAACGATATAGAATTTAAATCCTATATCGCCTGTAGATCTTCCATTAAAATTGATTTCTTTTCAATTTTGCCATTGGAGACTTCTGATTAGATTCATAGTGTCGAACTTCAGAAGCAATGAGCTGTTAGCCGTATTGTAGTTAGTGTTTTGGAAATATTAGACGTCATGAAATAGTCACGGTCATATTGAATTTAAATTCTTGGAGATTGTAACTGTCAAGAAAGTAAGTATATGGTAGGTGGTTCCACAGGCGGGAAGTGCGAGAAAGGAAGCTGATGAAGTGGAAGTGGCGGCTGCATTTAGTTGATTTAACTGTAAAATGGTGGGACCTTGTTGCCAGTCTGGTTGCTCGAGTAAATTCTTGTAGAGGGGGCATCAGTGAGCTAAGCTTGTCGGAGCAGAAACCATGAAAATATTTGTAGAATAGACAGAGAGAAGCCACATCCCGCCGGTGAGAAAGTGGCTGGAGTTGAGCAGCCAGGTCGGGACCGAACACGTTACAAATTCTCCTTTGGAGTCTGTCGAGAACCCTGAGATGAATGGTGGGGACACCAGACCAGATATGACAACAGTATTCAATGCACGGTCGTATGTTTGATTTGTATATGTCCAAGAAAAACTTCCTGGCCCGACAGAGTATTCTGGTTAGCTTCTGAAATGCGTCTTTGTCTATGCCAATGTGTCTTTGGATCTCCGTGTCGCATTTTCCATCCACTGTCAAAACACTTCCCAAGTATTTGAATTTTTTACACTGTGTTAATAATACTTGTTAAAGTGCATTTTTGCGAATTTGTCTTGCATGCCAGTGTGTTTTAAAAATAAATAATCTTTGTTTAAGCCTAGATGCACAGATCGCTCGAAACCATTGTTCATCATTAATCTGGGAAAGCAGTTATGCAGCAAGAACTTTCGGATAAGTCACTAGTAAGGGTCTTAATATCTAGAAAATAAGTTCTTAATAACGATAATAATAAGAATATTACCATTAATACAAAGTAAATAAATGGCCATAGTAATAGTAATTAGCCGTTTTCTTAAAAGGAAAGATTAAACATTCATTGACAGGGAAGCCAATACTGCTTTTGGTATAAAATAATTCTCTTAAACAATTATTTAGGGAAACAGGTTTATAAAGTTCAGTAGCTGATATGACTCTTTCCAATATTGATGGAAGTTTAATTTCGAGAAATGTAGAATATTAAAATACTATGTCAATCATTTCGCTTCCAGTTACATATGGTGTTCATTTTAGTTGTTACTACTGTTGAAAGTCCGCAAGTGGTGTGGTTTGCATTACTTGGTATGATTCTTTGTGAGTCTGAAGTCCACGTCTTGGAGTTTCAGAAAGGGGTGGCTCCCACTTAAAAGTAGATGCTTTCTACACCCAGAAGAAAAATGTCAATCATCGAAACGGTTACGCAACGCTAGGTCTCAGTTAACGAACCAGCGAGGGTTTTACTAAAGGGAAAGAAAGAGAACATAATAAAGATAAGAGGAAGAATATTACCAATAATGCCGAGTACATAAATGATAATTGTTATATTAGCCGTTTCTTTATAAGAAAATATTTGTCATTCATTGACCGAGCAGCTAGTACTGCATTGACATTTATAAAACATTTCTTCTATCAGGATACAGATCGTCGAAGATACGAATGGTCGGAGAAATCGGGAACTTGAGAACTTGTGTATTGACGGTTTAATTCGACTTTGTTAAACCATGAAACATTTTGTGGTTGAGTGGTAAGACACGTCAGATCTGCCGAAAAATATATATATTCCTCACAAGATTTCTCGAATTTTCAGGCTGGTCTCTCTCTCTCTCTCTCTCTCTCTCTATATATATATATATATATATATATATATATATAATGTACTGCTTAATTATAGAAAAACAGAGTATCCACTCAAATAAGAGTATGCATTAAAAATAACGTTCAAAATAATACATCGGAATATATATATATATATATATATATATATATATATATGGGTGGGTTGTGTGTGTGTGCGTGTGTGCATATGTATACGCATGTACATATATATATGTATATGTAAATATATATATATGTATAAATACATATATATATATATGTGCAAGTTTCGCTAAAATGACATACAAGTTTCTGTGGTAAAGTTTTTATATAACTTTTCATGTGATCTTATATTTTTAAATAATATTTTATGACAATACATAGATAAAACAATGAACCTATTCAGTTAAAAGCAAAATTAAATTAATCTTTGATAATGTCTAAAAGTATAACCGAAAGTGCTTGGATACATTCGGACAATTTTTATACAATTTATATTCTGAAAAGAAAGAAATATACGTTCACATGAAAAGTAATATGAAAGACATAACCACACCACATTCACTGTCAATTTTAACAAAACATGCATAAAAGGGGGATTGTTTCCTAAATGCACAATATGTAAATATATATATATATATAGCCTTCCGCAGACAGATCTGTTTCGCTGTATCACAGCTCATCAGTACGGTTAGTCATCCGATTGCTTTTACCCAGGATTGAAACCCGACCAAATTTGCTGCAGTAGATAGTTTTTTTTTCCAAAGTGCTCAGTCAGGGTGCAAGAGCGTGAACAATTGTATATAATATATATATATATATATAATCGTATATATATATATATATATATATATATAATCGTGTATATATATATATATATATATATATATATATATATATATATATAAGAACAAAGCTATGTACATATAGTCTTGTTCTTTTTTTATAAAGTGGCTTTGGAATGAATCCGTCTTTTTATCTTAACTATTTGCGCTAGACGTAGTGAATGGAGAATTGGAATAATGCTGATCCACATAATTATTAATGTGAAATGAATGCATCAAATTTGATTGGGTTTCGAACCCGGTTCGTGGAATCCACGTTAGGTATCACTAAGTGTTACGTTAAAATCACATTCGTGTGTTCAAAACAGTCAATACTATGAAATATGGATTGGAGTAAGAAGTGGTTTTTATACTTCAATGCTTGTAAAACAAAGCTGCTCTCCCTAAACCACCATACAGAAACTTTCCTGCCTCACATCAGTATGGACGACTCTAGTCTTTCAGAAATCAACACATTGCGCCTTCTTGGCTCCAGTCTCTCATCCGACCTCAAGTGGAACAACTACATCGAAACAATAGCTACTGCTAAAAAGGTTTGGTTACTTTATCGGGTCAGGAGAATTTTTTTGTCAGAATCTCTCTTTCACATTTATGAATTAACCATACGTCTGTGCATTGCAATATTGGGTTGGATGTTCCTGCTATTATCTCTCGGGGTTCTCGAAACATTCTAAAGGAAAATCTGCAATGTAATCGACACGATCTGGCTGGTCGATTCTAGTCACTTTTTTACCGACGAGATGTGATTTTCCTCTGTCTCTGACGAGCTTCTTTCCCCGATTTGGCAATTAGGTCCCAGCTGTTTACTGTCAAAATAGTCAAATGTAACTGCTACTTCTACTCTATTAGTTTCTTTTCGTACTTCCCGTTCCATATACTTCTTGCCCTGATAGCTACATCCTCCAAATTTTAAGTTCATCTTCTTTCTTTTTAATTCCTTTTTCAACTTCCCCGGTAAATTGTGCATTCTTTCATTTTCTTTCCTTTTCTCTTACAGTACACCCCTGCTTCACATTGGTTGTTATTGCCTTGCTTGGGGCAAAACGATTATATAAAACAAAATCAGCGTTGTACAATCGAGAAAAAATCCAGATTTTTATATGCTTTGATCCTCTTCAACTATTAGAAGTTCACCCCCAGCACCTCTCAGGATTCTTGCTGTTTCTTGTCATCTGAATGCAATTGACATTTCTTTTGTTATTCAGTCCCTTCAGTTTTCTTGCACTGGTCGTTTTTATTGTTTTCCTAAATCCTAAATCTTGTCATATTGGCACATAACCATTTCACAACTTTTCCGGTAATTCTAACATGAAAATCATCTACTTCAATTATTTTTAAAAAATAAATAATCATTCAGGGATTTTTATTTGTTTTATTTTCTTTTATTTTTCTCAATAATAATCGTTAGAAGAAAAAAAATCACCTTCTATAAAGTTTTAGATTGAACTTGTAGAAATTTTCCTTTCGACACAGAGAGGCAATCGTGATATTTGGCGTGACTGCCGCAGATTTCCTAACCTTTGTATTTTTGATCTTAGCGCAGAAAAGGTCACATGATCACGTGTCATACGTTATCACGTGGCAAGATTCTCAACGCGGTGAAAGACTTTTTTCTTTCCATAATAGAAAAGCAGAAAAATTGTGGATATTCTTTTATGTGGAGTTTTAACTAAACCCATTTTTGCAATTCTTAACATTACTTTCATTGGCCTAGGATAATTTCGAAATTTTAAAAAAATGGTTATTGTAATATTGGCAACATGACAAACAAATTGTAAAGAACATATAGTAAACATTATATATTTTGCTCATCCGTAATAAAAGATTTGCGAATGCCTTCTCTTAAAGAACAGACAAGAAAATATGTCATTTATTTTTTATATCACAAAAAAATCTAAGAAGCATACAAAGAAATGTTAAATAAAAATGGGAAACTAGTAGAACGAGTCACTAAATATTCAGTATTATATGAGATGCAAGAGACACAAATCTATTTAAATCCCTAGCGCGCTCTTCTTTGACGCACCATATTCTTTTAAGACGTTGGTAAACAAATCTTTCCTCAACTTCCAACCTCGGGTAGTTCTTAGAATTATGTTTGTTTTACATCCTACGCCATGTTCTGCCATCTATCTATACATAATTTTCTCGTTTATATTTCAAATGTCTCTTTCTGATTCCAACTATAAGTGTGTGTGTGTGTGTGTATTTTTTCTTTTTTTTATCTTTAAATGAGCTACCCTGACTTTTAACGTTTCTAGCATTGTTCCCAATGCATTCATTATTCTCAGCATGAACACGCCTAACATCGTCAATTCCTCTTTATAGTAAAAGATTTTCACGAGAGTAGAGCATGTTATTACAGCAGTAAAAGCAGACGTATTAAAAGGTCATTTAGAACAACAGGAATAAATGTTTTATCGTTCTCGTGTTTTGCTTTCTTTCGTCATTACAACGTGGTACGCTAATTTTTATTTTTAATCATTTCACCCCGAGCAAAGCCGGGCCGACACTACAGCACAGGGGGTTAAAGTGAGAGAAAAGTCCAGATACTGTGGGTATTAAAGAAAGGATAAAAGATTGATGAGATTCAAGAAGATAGATGATAGCAATTAACATTGCATTTAAATTTTCGGTGATTGTATCTACCAGGGAAGCAAGTAAACGGAATGGAGTTCTGCAGCCGGTAAGTGCTAGAAAAGAAACTGTTCGAGTAGTGGTTGCATTTAACTATTTCAACGGTAAAAAGGTGGGACCTAGATGCCAATCTAGTAACACGCTTAAATTCATGTATTTTAAACACTAGTGCAAAAAACAACTCATCAGGGCAATTATCATGAAAATATTTGTAGAAAAGGCAGCGGGAAGCAACGTCACGTCAGTGAGAAAGTGATTGAAGTTAACTTCATATTTTCAACGGTTATATTTCTTCTTGTAATTTTTTTTTTCTTCGGTGCATCGATCCATTTGGATTTTATGAGTTCTACAATAATTTTTTATTTCTTTGCTCACCTATTTTTGTATTCTTTCATTTCTGTAAAAAGATAAATTTTACATAACGTTTTAGTCAGCTTGCTTCACAGGTTGGGGCAGAGCAACTTGCTTATTTGGGATAAAAAATAAAACAAAAGTAATGTACATATACATGTAATTATTTAAAGAGCATCAATTAAAACATTTATATTTTGTTTTACAAGCTTTAAAGATGGCAAAAGTCAGATGGCGTCTATTCTGCTCAATACACTTGATTAATCGTATTCTGAAGTTTCGGTCAACTCTTTCCAGCTTATGGGTATGTTGGGAAACTGTTTGACGAGTGTTGTTCTTCCAGTGAACCAGAGTGTTAGGACGATTGTTGTAAATTACTGACTTCAGGTAGCCACATAGAAAATAGTAACAGGGTGATAACTCAGGGGACCGTGTTGGGCAATGCAGATCATCCCTCAAAGAGATTTTTATTTTTTTAATCATCTCACCCCAAGCAAGGCATTCCACTGCCACTATTGCGCATGGGGCTACATATGGGAAGGTAAAGAGAAGGAGTGGTTAGACATAGGGAATGTCAGGAGGAAGGTGACAGATGAGTAAGGATACCGAGGATGAGGGTTGGGCAGATGGGAAGAGTGTTTGATAGAATGGGAGCAGGTTAGTGTGTTAGGAGGTGTCTATTGACCTTACATTTAAACTCCTGGAGATTGTAGCCGTCGGGGAAGCAATCGTGTGGAAGAGAATTCCACAGTCGGGAAGTGCGAGGAAAGAAACTGTTGGAGTAGAAGTTACGGTTGCATTTTATCGGTTTCACTGTAAAAGAGTGGGATCTAGTTGCTAATCTAGTATCTCGTTCAAATTCGTATTTAGGGGGCAACAGTGATCTAAGTTCATCGGAGCAGAAGCCGTGAAAGTATTTATAGAAAATAAATAGATTAGGTATCCTGGAAAGCTCAGCTACAAAATTGTTATTGACACGCGTGCTGTCTGTGCCGTGTAAAGTAAACAAAAACAAACTTATATCCCGCACTCTCGAGTAAGCCTCCTCCCACTATCCTCCGAGCAACCATCGCTTCAGGGTGCTGAATTCAAACAAGCAAGTTGCTCTGCCCCACTCTGTATTTGAAACGAAATGTGTCGACAATGTTTCAATCGTCAGCGGCAAATAAGTTCGTTCAGAACACTGTCGGAACCAATTCACATAAAATTTGCATTAGCAAAAAAAGCTTCAAATTAACCCCTCCCCGGGTCACACCAGCAACAATTATTCACTTGTCACGAGGAAAAGACTAAGAAAATGAAGAGGGAGAACCTCCACCGTTAATTTTGATTTCGCGTTATATACGGTCAATTTCGTACATCTCGAAAAGTCTCACGTGACAATATTGTCTTTAAATGTTTTTTACATCTGCAGGCAGCCATTTCTCTTTCTGGATATTCGTGAAATGCATATGTGAACTCATTGCATAACAAGACTATTGTCTCTTAAACCTTTTTTCATGTTCGTTTCTACTACAACAATCATTAATGATATTATGTGAAGATATTTTTATTTCTCCTCAACATTTCCTTCTTTTTTTTTCTAGGATTTAATATTTTTTATATCTGATTCAGATGCATTTTCTACTCAACGAAATGAGGACTTGTTTTCCCTAGTTAAATGCTCCCTAACTAGCCATTACTTTTCGTCTGCCAAGTTCCATCTCGACCTCAATTGAAGATCCGATTATTGCTGAAGATGTTAGAAAAATTATTGGTTCATTCTATAGTATCACGAAACTATCAGACCATTTCTCTCATGATTAAATTTGACGGGAGTCAACTTCGGCCGAAAACAGAGTAAGTCTACCCTCTTAATATTAAAAATTTTCTGTCGTCACTTACCGGGCTTGATAGACATTTTTACACTGGTGAGATAACTTTTATTTTCAATTCAGCATTCCCCGACACAGATGCATCGTCATGAGACGATCGCTACTCTGATACTACTCCTATGGAAAATGTTCAGATAAGTTCTATTCTTTAGTTCTACCATTTCAGAAATTTAAAGCCAGGAATTCCTATTTTCCTTAGTCGAATCACACTTGTTTCATCGGTATTCCACAAAAACCTACTGCATTGTTGAACAGTCACTAGCGTGGATGCTCTCATGAACAGTATTATCTTAATTTGTTCATTAATCGTTTCCTATCCTCATTATCCAATGAACTGTCAGTTAGTCAGTTAAATGCCATTCGTGATACACGCTTGCGCGTTCATGACTCGAAAGAAGATCATGCCGCGGTAGGTTGCCATTATTTTCTGCGGTAGACTGGTTGCCAGCCAAGACTATAGAACCCAATATGTCATGTTATTTAACCCATAACTGGAGGGAAGAGACGGATTAATACCTTTGTTTGCGTGTAAGTGAATGCAAGGAATTCAACCGGAATTCGAACTCGGCTCCCCCGATTTCTCGTTCCGAACCGATAGTCACTGCACCACAATTTTCATTAATGTTCATTAACCGTTTTCTATCCTCATTATTCGCATAATCTTACTTTTATTCACTTCTGACGTATCGCAACGTTTTCATTATAACAATTATAACAGTAAGCCTCTATTTTTAGTTATTTTCGAGCCTTGTAGTGAAAAAAAAGTTTATTATAAGAAATGTTATTCGATTTTAAAGTCATTATCAAGAATACATTCATTCTTTAGTATATATTTTTCACCTGTTTCACCTGTTTCTCGTCTCGCTACAATGGCAAAGATATGCGTTGTGGTGTTGTGGATATCGGCTCGGAAGAAGAAATCTTAGGTACATTTCTAATTGTGTTCATTACATTTACTTACACACAGATACCAATACGTAGCATTGGTTGGCAATCAGTCTAAAGTTGATGTCAAAACATTTATTCTATACAGCAAGTATTCAGTTTTTAACATAACCCCCTCATTAAGGTTCAGCTTATAAATATTGATTTAAAAGGTCGAAACAACCTGTAATTTGTTAAAAAAAAAAAAAAAAAAGACGCACAAGAAGTAAGGGAAGAAGACATCACTCAATAAGTTCCGGGCCTGACATATAATAAACACTCCATATAATTTTTATAAAGCTCTAACGGAACGGGACAAAATTAAACCCAATCGGATTATTAGCTTACAGTTTATTAATCCGTCTCTTTCTTCCAGTTATGGGTTAAATATTGGACAGATTGGGTTCTATAGCCTTGGTCGGCAACCAGTCTACTGCAGAAAGCAATGGCAACCTACTGCGGGATAATCTTCTGCCCAGTCAGTCATGTCTCTTTCGAGACATGATCGCCCAAGCGTGTATCACGTATGGCACCTAAACTGACTGACTAGTCTGAAATCCTTTTGATGTCTCAATGCTTTTGCTACCTTCTTTCATTAATTTCATGTCCTGCTGGAATCGATCACCCTACTCATCGCTAACATCCCCACAACATTCGAGGAATCTTTCCAGATATCTATAAAGTAATGAATTTCGATGCTCATGTTAGCACTAATATTGTGAAAGTATTTCAGCATATTTGCAAGAATATCCTCGTAGTTATCATATTTATGATTATCCAAAAGGTTTTTCATAACCGTTACAGATGAATTCTATTTTTTTATAATCATATGGTCTTGAGCAACGCATTTTACTACTACTGTTTTGCAGGGGATTACATAGGAGGAAAGTTACAAGAAAGAGTGACATGATATAATTGGGTGTCAGGAAGTAGGAAGAAGAAGGAGGAGAATACTGATGAAAGTGGAGTGGACGGAGAAAGGGGCATGAGAGGGAGGATGCAGATTAGTGAGATAGGAGATGACTATTGACTTTACATTTAATGTTTTAGAGATTATAGCTTTCGGGAAAGCAAGTAAATGGAAGAGAATTCCACATGCAGGAAGTGAAATTAGTGTTGCAAATTTTCAAAATAATTTTCTGTGTTGATAAAACATTTCTTTCTGATGGAAAAATACTGTTCAGCAAAGCAATGGCTTGATAAGTGTTATTCGGACTCTGCTTTGTCGGAAACAACGATTAAGAGGCGCTATGCTGACTTTAAACGTGGTCGTACAGACACAAATGATGCTGAAAGCTCAGGTCGCCCAAAATCGGCAGGTATCATGAAAAACGCCAATAAAATCCACAAACGCGTTTTGGTCGATCGTAAATTGAAATTGCGTGAGAGCAAAAGGGTTGGATATATCAAAAAGCAGTGTATTCACCATTTTGCATAAACATTTCAAATTGGTTGCCGCATTTGCTCACAGTCTATCAACGACAATTCAGAGCGTTGTTTGCAACTGTTTCAACGCAACAAGGAGATTTCGCGTAAATATGTGACAATGGATGAAATCTGGATCCACCTCTTCACTCAGAAGTCAAATCGGCAGTCAGCTGCGTAGACAGCAATAGGTAAAAGTTGTCCAAAGCGACCAAAGACGCAAATATCAGCAAGCAAGGTATTGGCCTCCATATTTTGGGATGCGCAAGGTATTTTGTTCATCGATTATCTTGGGAAATATGAACAGCGAATATTATATACCATTATTGGGGTGTCTGAAGAAACAATTCGCTAAAAACGGCCACAAATGAAGAAAAAGTGATCTTTCACAAGTCGATCGCAACGATGGCAAAACTACATGAATTGCACTTCAAATTGCTTCAGCATCTACCTTATTTTCCAGATGACCCCCCAGCGACTGCAGACGTCAAAAGAATGCTCCAGGGGATGGAGATTTGGCTCCAATAAAAAAGAGATATCAGAAAATGAAGCGTATTTTGAAGCCAAAGACAAATCATTCCACAAAAGCATTCCACAAAAAAGGTATCGATTTTTTAGAGAAACGTTGGAATCAGTGAATCACCCTAGATTTAGTCTATATTATGATGAATAAAATCGGATTTTGCCTAAAAATTCTTGTTTTTTAGATAGGCCCGGTACTTATTGAGTAATGTATTAATTTTTCTGAAACAGTCAATTTTACGTTAAACTTTGATCGGAGAGGATCTTCAATAAATCTCAACTTATTTATAAATGGAACTTTGTCTCTCTGTGTGTATCTGTGTGTGTATGTGTCTGTGTGTGTGTCCGTTGACTATAGACTCCGAAATGGCTGAACCGATTTTCTTGAAAATTTACACAGTTGTACTATAAGCGTCTGCGAGTGTTCTTAGCTAGGTTTTGTGTCGAGGTACCCCCGATAAATATCGAAAATCGATAATCAAAAAAATCGGGGTATAGAAGGAGTGGTCCGATTTTAATCAAATTTGATACACTCATAGACAAAGACATAAGAAACGATATTCAGAAGTTTCAAGGTTGCAGTTTTTACAATAGTGCAGACAATCGATAATATATATATATATATATATATATATATATATATATAAAGCAAGATATTTGTGTATGTGTCTGTTTATCTGTCTGTGTGTCCTTTATTCAAATCCACAATTTTTATCCAATTCTCACCAAACTTCACAGAAATATTCTTTAGGCTTCTGGTCAGGTCATGGGTGACATATTATTTCCAATGTCTCTCCGATATTGGAACTCGACACCCGGATATCCCACCAGGTCTGAACAAGATCTGGATTTCAGCCCTTTTATCGTGGTTCTTGCTGCAGAATCTGATCTAAGTAGGTAAAATTATAGTTTTTAGACGTAAACATTAGTAGATGATCTCAGATTACTCATTTTCCCCGATATCGGAAATCGATGCCTACGTTTTCGCTTTAACTGGAAACAACTATTGCTTTTTAGTCTTTCCTGCCAACGTCCAAAGAGTCTGAGTTCCAGGACCATGGATTAGTTTTAAAGCTTTCATCACACCCGACCAACGCCAGGTTATACTGCTAGTATAATAAAAATGAAACTATAAAACAGAATTACCAATAAAAACATTAGCCTTTAACGAACAATTAGCCTTTAACGAACATGAAGCAGATATAATAGGCGCATTTTCGCCTCTGCTCGTAATCAGTGCAAGAGGATCCTAAATGATGCTACGATGTTCTTTGCTGAAATAATGAAACAGCGCATGGCATCTCGCAAGTTCGGCTCCAAAGATTACTGGTGGCTCTGTAACAAAATCTTAAATAACAGCCAGCTCTCAATTCCATCTTTAATCAATGAATTTGAGGTCCTCACATCTTCAGCGGGCAAGGCTGAATGCTTTGCTCGAGGATTCTCCACCAACTCGACATTTGATTCGTCTGGGGTATCCGCAAACGACTTCCCACCCAGAAATGAGGCTCAACTTAGTGACGTTCACATTACTCCCACCCTAGTATCTAACATAATTTCAAAGCTTGACCTCATAGGTGAACGGGGGGGGGTGACTGAATACCGATCATTGTCCTGACGAAATATGCCCCTGAACTTTCCTTTCTCCTGTCCAAACTCTACAACTACTGCCTCTTTGCTTCTTGCTTCCCTGCCTGCTGAATATCATCCTCTGTGATTCCTGTATTTAAGAACGCTAGAGAACCCTCAGACCCCTCCAATCATTGCCCTATCAGCCTCTTTCCGATTTTTGCCAAAGTGCTTGAGTCTATTATTAATGATAAAGTCGTTCAACATCTCACAGCCCATGGCTTCTTCTCCGATAAACAATATGGTTTCCACTTCACCAGATCTACTACTGATATGTTAACGACCATCACAGAGTATATATACCAGACTCTCGATAAGAACAGCGTAGCTCGAGCTATTGCACTAGATGTTTCCAAAGCTTTTGACAGAGTCTGGCATGCTGGCCTTCTACGTAAGATACATGGCTATGGTATAAATAGACGATTGTTAAACCTAATTCTTTCCTTTCAAATCGCGTAATGAAGGTAGTATTGAATGGGCATGCGTCTAGATACTATCATACAAATGAGGGTGACCGTCAAGTTTCTATTCGAGGTCCTACGCTTATTTTGATCTTCATCACCGATCTCCCTGATGTAATCAGATCCCAAGTAAGTATTTATGCTGACGACACATCAATTTATTCCCGCCTCGATAATGCATTTGCCAATGTTGTCAAAACAAACTTTGCTGCTGAACTTGAAAAGGACTTCCAATCTGTGGTGGAGTGGGATAAGAAATGGCTCGTAAAGTTTAATGCTTCCAAAACGAAGCTGCTATCATTTAACCAACATAGACAACTACTTCTACCCCCAGCCCCATCAGAATGGATCAGGCTAGTCTCCCTGAAAGGAAAACACTGTGCTTCATTCGCCTAACTCTATCAGCCGACCTCACGTGGAATGACTACATTGAATCCATAGCTAAATCTGCTGCTCGAAATATTGGTTCCCTTTGTAGGGCTAAGAAGTTTTTCGCGTCTAAATCCATTTTACACACTCTGCATTGAATATTGCTGTCACATCTGGTCGGGTTCCTCTGCTATACATCTCGAGCTTCTTGACATAATTCAACTAATAATCTGCAATGTAATTGATCCTAACTTCATGACACAACTACATTCACTTTCTCACCGACGTAACGTAGCTTTCTTCTGTCTCTTCTACATATACTTTCACGGCTTCTGCACTGATGAGCTTAGCTCCCTGCTGCCTATACTGCATGAATTTACTCGAGATACTAGACTATCTGCTAGGTCAAAACCTTTTACAGGGAAACCAATCAAATGTAACTGCAACTTCTACTCCAACAGATTTTTTTTCTCGCAATTCCCTTCTGTGGAATTCCCTTCCGTATACTTGTTTCCCTGAAAGCTACAATCTCCCAGAATTTAAATGCAAAGTCAATTTCAATCTCTTATCTTTTGACTCACATCCTTTCTATGACAATTCTTATATCGTGTTCTTCTTCCTTTCTACTCCACTCTAATGCCGAACTATTCACACCTATTTTCTCATCCTTTTTTTTACTCATTCTCTGCCTCCTTGTAACTTGTTATTCTAACTCATCACTGTTAGGGCGCCGCTCCTATTTGACTACAAATGGACTGTTCCCATTGCTATATATAGCAATGGTGGATTCTCTACAGGAGAGTCGTACAGAGTCACTGGACGACTCTACGACACTGTCAGCTCTCTGCCTTTGGGCGGGGGGCGCTCTCTACTTCCGAGCAGAGAGCAGTAACCCAGTCGTGGTTCCGCCGAAGGGTAGATCCACGACTGGGGAAAAATAGACAGACATTTTTGGCCCGGCTATATGGCCGGGAATACCCACAATAAAATGATCATGTGTCACATCCAGCCTACGTGGGAAGGCTAGTAAATACAGTCGTACAGAGTCACTGGACGACTCTACGACACTGTCAGCTCTCTGCCTTCGGGTAGACGGCGCTCTCTGCTTCCGAGCAGAGAGCAATAACCCAGTCGTGGTTCCGCCGAAGGGTAGAACCACGACTGGGCAGAAATAGACAGACATATTTTGACCCGGCTATATGGCCGAGAATACCCACAATAAAATGGCCATGTGTCACATCCAGCCTTGCGTGGGAAGGCTAGTAAATACAATCGTACAGAGTCACTAGACTGACGATTCTACAACACTGTCAGCCTTCTGCCTTCGGGTAGAGGGCGATCTCTGCTTCCGAGCAGAGAGCAATAACCCAGTCGTGGTTCCGCCGAAGTGTAGAAGCACGACTGGGCAAAAATAGACAGACATTTTTTGACCGGGCCATATAGCCCGGAAATCCCAGATATAAACTGACCATGTGTCATATGTTGCCCTTACTGGGAGGGACGACTAAATAATGAGTCGTACAGAGTCAGTAGACTGACGACTCTACGACACTGTCAGAACTCTGCCTTCGGGTAGAGAGCGCTCTCTACTTCCGAGCAGAGAGCAATAACCCAGTCGTAGTTCCGCCGAAGTGTAGAAGCACGACTGGGCAAGAATAGACAGACATTTTTTGGCCGGGTTAGTTTGGAAGAGTTAATCAAACTTCCGGTGGCGTACCAGAAGTAATCACGTATACACACGTCTTACGACGGATTGGACTCTTGTATCTTTCTATTGTAAATATTACTAATCACTTCTGTACATACTAACCGTCTTTCCGCGGAATACAACTTATATTCTGATTCTGTTGTTGAGTTATTTATTTATACTTGGCGACATAACAATCACTCACCTCTCCTGTAACACCCTGAGCAATTTTTTAATCATCTCACCCCAAGCAAGACATCTACTGCCACTGTTGCGCATGGGGTTACATAGGGGAAAGTGATGAGAAAGAGGCGTTAGTTATTGGAAATCTCAGGAAGAAGGTAATAGATAAGAATACCGAGGATGGAGGTGGAGTGGATTAAAAAAAGAGATTGAGAGAATGGATGCGAGTTAGTGAGATAGGAGATTGTAGCTGTCGGGAAAGCAAGTATATGGAAGGGAATTCCACAGGTGGGAAGTGCGTGAAAAGAAGCTGTTAGAGTAGAAATTGCGGTTACATTCTATCGCTTTCACTGTAAAAGGGTGGGAAGTGGCAGTTCTGCCTTGCATGGGGTGAAATGATTTTTTAAAAAAGGTCAACTTTATAATGCGACGTGTTTTTTTTTACTAACATTTATATGACTGCACCTTTTGCAAGCTATGCATAATCGGCCGAGATCATGCATGTTTCACTATTAATAATAATCACACAGGCCAGTCATCATTCCCGCCAATATTTCACCGTCAACGGATTTATTGACCGCCACTTCCTATTATTTTTATTTTTTCTGATATCCAACAACTTATTCTATCTGCAGTATTTCTCTTTATAATATGGCAATGGTGAAAATATAGAAATCATTTGTTTAATTTATGTATTGCGACATAGCACGTACCGACCTGTGCTATACATTTGAGAACAAAAGCATAGAAAACAAACATAGACACAACATAGAAAACATTTTTATAATAGCTTATGAAAGATGAAACTTCTCAAGAGACATTGAAAACTTATATTCAAATTCAACTCGAAAACAAAAATAAAATATTTTCAGACTGAAGTGAAAGAAACTGTTGACACAAAATCTTCTATGGTCTTTGACAAAACATGCAGTAATGAAAAGCTACTTCCAAATCCACCCATTGGCGTATAGAATTGCTACTTCGTCAAATCCAGTACAAATCTACTAGTTCAGCACAATACAACATAAAAAATAACCACAGTAAAATATATTAAACAACGAATCTCTTGAAAATAGCTAATGAAGTAGCCGAAAACTTTTCGGACGGAAATCACGACGGAGAATTTTTACATTTTCTTCGTCTCTACAAAAGGAAAACCGTCATAACATAATAAAAACAGAATAAAAAACCCTTTTAATTGTCCGTCACATTCAATGGAAAATATATAAAAGAAAAACTATTGGACAAATACACACAAACAGACACATGTCTGTGTGTGTGTGTGTGTGTGTGTGTGTGTGTGATTAGTTAAAGACTTAAGACTAAGGCAAAAGAATGTTCTTGATTAAGTTATGTTTTACTTCTTTTGATAGTTTTTCTTTAGATATATAAATATTAATTGTCCTACACCTGAGGACATTTTCACATTTTATGCTATGCTGATTTGATTCTCCTATGCATATGTGTACATAAACACACACACACACCTATATATATACATACATATATATATATATATATATATATATATATATATATGACATGATTTGTTTGAACATTATTTTTGGTCGATAATCATATTTAAGTAGATATTCTGTTTTTAATTAAATAGTGTTCAAGCCAATCATTTCAAATTGTCGGTTGTTTATAACCAAGTTTCGTTAATATATATATATATATATATATATATATATATATATATATATATATATATATATATACGAAACTCTGTTTTTAATTAAATAGTGTTCAAGCCAATCATTTCAAATTGTCGGTTGTTTATAACCAAGTTTCGTTAATATATATATATATATATATATATATATATATATATATATATATATGTAAACTTATCACTATACTCGTTTTGAAAAACCCTCCGAGTATATAAGCGGAAGGAAAAAATGTTTGTAAAAAAAGAAAGAGCTAAGCACGTGAACATTGAACATCAGTCAAAGTACGTAGCCCAAAGAAAAAACACGAGACGAGCAATCTATAACACACTAAAAAGGGCTCCATACGTAAGCAGATCAGAAAAAAACCTTGGTATGTCTGTTGGCTCTTTAGGTTATTTACTTATATATATATAATATATATATATATAAGTAAATAATATATATATTTACTTATATATATATATATATATATATATATATATATATATATATATATATATATATATGGTGGAACTATCATCTAAATAGCGTACAAACTTAATACTGACATCTTTAAACAGATTTTGTGCAATTTTGGTAAATATTGAAATGCTAAAGAGTAAATCTATTCAATAAAATCGCCATTTGATTCAACAACGGCTTCCAGACGACTTCGGAATCTCCTGCATCTCTTTTTGACGGTCTCTTTGTTTAAGTTGGTGAATTCTGCCATAATCATTTGCTTCATTTTATCTTTGGTATTACAAATAGTTTTGTTTGACTCTAGCTCAAATGCGCACGGTACATCATAATAAAAGGAGTTAGGTGGTGAGATGTAAGAGTGAGGTGGTCTCAGAAATTTTCTGACAGGCATGACTAGATTCTTCTGCTTGTCTGGCATTGAGTAAATTCTTGTTGCTTGAAATAGGATCTTCCAGTAGCTACCTTCTTGCCGCAGGGCAGCACTACCTGAAGACACTTGAAGAAGGCCTCCGTGTTCGGTTTGAGGCTCTCTCTGAAAAATCCGGGAAATTTTTTAGCATCAGAACAATCAATGTGAGTTTTCCGAGCTGCCGTATCTTCTTAATCACGATTATACTTATGCAACTATTTCCGATTTCTCTTCACTATGCTCAGTTTGACACCCAAAAAATCTAAAATATTCGTACTGGAGCTTCCGGTGCGAATAACAAGCAGTACAACATGTCGGTTCAAAATTTCTGTTGCCCCATAGTGATCTTATTCTCGTAGCTGGGGCCCAACTGACCCTGTACTGTGCAAGCAACATAAACAAAAAAAGCATCTTCTTTCTGTCTCTGTCTGTATGTCTGTCTCTCTCTCTCTCTCTCTCTCTCTCTCTCTATGTGTGTGTGTGTGTGTGTGTGTGTGTGTAGTATATATAGAAAGCAGATAATTTTCTCAACACATATTGTTAAATATAACAGACAACGAATTTTATTAGGTTTAATCATGCGCCCTTCTAAACATCGTATTTTGGCTTCAATTTCAGGTGAAAATAAAGATAAAAATTGTCAAACATTTGTATATTTTGTATACTGGTTCTAAGCTTTCGGCTCACATGAGCCATAATCATAGAGGTTACAGGGATATTAACATAAAGACATTCACCATCAAAGATGATATTATTTTGTGTTAACATAAAACATTGCTATGCGACAATAAAAATCACCAAATAGCAAACGAAGTTCGTAAATTTGTAATGTGGTTCTATAACGTCACACCGCGTGAGCGACTGAAATGTTAACAGAACCATTTGTCTAAATGCAATGTGATGTGTTGTGACCAGATTGAAATGTGATTTTATTGAGTGTGGGTTGCTTTGATTTAATGTAGATGGACTCCATTATCTGAAGGTTTATTTTTACTGTGTGTATGTGTGAGTATTAATATGTTATCGACTAAAATTTGTCTAATATTACATGCATGGCTATGTTTTTCTAAGAAATGTTGTTTAATTGAACTATGATCAGAAAGGTGGCAGATAAATCTACGGGAAAGCGTGGTTGTAGTAAAACCAGTATTTGTAGTGAGTTTATACAATCTCTGGACGAACATGTTAATTGATACACTACATTGATTTTCTGTAGAGGATTTAGTTGTGTGGTTGTAAAGTTATTAGAAAGGTCAATTGTTTTATTTTTTTATAATATATGATGGGCTTAATTTGGTTATTATTATTAATTGCTTTAACATTTCTACCTATTATGTGTTTCAGTGTTGTTTCATTATGTTTGTAATTATGATGCATTTGGTTGCAATAGTATAAGTTAATAGTGTTAGGTGTATTTTGACGTACGTTATTATTATTAATATTATCAATATTGTCAAAGGTATTATTAAGTTTATTGAGAAACATTTTAATTTGTTGATGAATGACGAAGTTAGGAAATCCATTATTAACAAGTGTTTCTTTAATTTTGTGCAATTCATTATAGAATATGCACTTGGAGGAAGATATCATTTGTGTGCGTTGAATTATTTTTTTTATAACAGCTAACTTATATAGTTAGGTGCATTCATTATTATAATTAAGAAGACACGAATTTATGCTAGTTGGTTGCCTATATAGAGAAATAGTAAATCTATGTGTGCTGGAATCAATAAATAAATCAAGGAATGGACTTTTATTATTAATATTAAGTTCTAATGTAAATTTGAGGACGGAGTAACTTTGAAATTTGTTTTTAGGTTTTTTAATTTGAACATTATTTTGAGCTAAAATGAAAAGCCAACTAATCCATATCAAAACC
This sequence comes from Ascarosepion bandense, assembly GCA_037127315.1. Taxonomy (NCBI): domain Eukaryota; kingdom Metazoa; phylum Mollusca; class Cephalopoda; order Sepiida; family Sepiidae; genus Ascarosepion; species Ascarosepion bandense. Next base: position 936,648 of record JBBBDQ010000727.1, on the reverse strand, counting down.
ACTATTTTTAAAAAAATATTATCATGCATCCCTCAAGTACCCTTTCATGACCCCCTAGGTAATATTTCTACTCAAATAGATAGCATCGGGATGGGATCTTCTTTTCTAATTATTAAATGACACATTTAGAAAATAAAATACGTAACGACACTAATAAACCCCCAATATATAAAGATAAATAGATGACATTTTTATTTTAGCTTAAAATAATTATAAATAATAATACTAAAAATAGCATAATAAAAAATATCCAAATATTGGAACATTTCCTTTTTTAATTTCACCTGAAATTAGAGCCAAAATACGATATTTAGAACGGCTCATGATTAAACATAATAGACATTCATCGTCTATTATACTTATCAATATATATATATATATATATATGTGTGTGTGTGTGTGTGTGTGTGTGTGTGTGTGTGTTTTAGAAATTTGTGGGGCCATAAATGAAGACACAAAGAAGGAAAAGAGATAAAACATATATATTTAACAAAAAGCGTAGTACAAACATATACCAAAAAGAGATTATTAGTGTGACTATTACTCCGGCTGTCAGAGTTATCTGATGAAATGGACTCTGCTCTCACACTCAGAACTGCTGCTTATATATAAGTATATCACATTTTTGGATGGATGACGAAAAACCCATCATTTTTTCCTCCGTAAACGGCACTGTTCCGAGGCCGCCTGTAGAATAGGCATGTCAAACGTATCGTAAATGACATACATCACTTTTTTTTCAGAAGGACTGCTGTCAGGAACGACAGGCGTTTCTAGATCTGATTTAAGTGTCTTTTGTGAGTGAACTGGGGACTTCTAATTATATAAGCCATATTTCCCTACGCTTTTGTCAATTGTACCCATTTCCCAGAAACATTTATTTCTCTCCGGTTTGGTAGCGTTTTGTATGTACTGTGTTTGTTCGTTCAGGTTTTCTTTGTTTGGGAAGTAGCTTGTCGAACACAGACTTAATTTTACGTGCAAACATTTCCTCGGTTGGGGGTAACGATGAAGGTATGTTGTCTTTGGGCATCATCTTATACATCTGAGGGAATTATTGAGGGGCGTTTTCTGTTAGTGTACCTCCAAATTTCTTTAGAGCTCTTTTTAACATGTCAACGAAGCGTTCGGCCTGTCTATTAGATCTTTGGTGATATGGAGCAGTGATATGATCGAACTGGAAGGTCTCAAAACAATCCTTAAATTCGCCGGACGCAAATTGTGTCCCATTGTCTGACACTAAACAATCGACTGCTCCCAATCTGACAAACAGTCCCTTTAGGAAATTGATTGTCACTTCACTTCTGTAGTGGGATTTCTACAGCTAAGAACTTCGGGCCACTTAAAACTATCTACAGCTATAAGATAGTAGAATCTGTCTAGTGGACCTGCAAAATTCACATGAAACTGAAATTTTGGTCGGTCCGTTTTGGGCCAAGGACTATATTTGATTAGAAACTTTACAAGATTTTACCATATTTTCCTTATCAATGTTCGGCCAGTATACATAACTTAGCATAAGGCTTTTCATTCTTGTAACCCGTGGAATATCCGCATGGAAATCTTTCAGAATTAATTTTTGTATTGTTGTGGGAATGACGACTTGTTCAGTATATAGCAGTACTTTGTCGCATAAAGAAAAATATCTGAAGTCTGTTTATCCTTTTCAAGAATTTTGATTTTGCTTTGCATGATAAACTCATCGTTAGAAGATTCTTCTTTGATTTTGGTCGAGGGTTACAGGCTAGTTCCCTTACTGTGTTGCACAATGTGGTCTTGCATTCCCCTCTGTTTGGAGAGAATCAATCACAGTATTTTAAAGAGGTTCACACTTTTTCGGCATTAATCTAGACAGACCGTCGGCATTACAGAGATTTCAGACGGTAGGAACTCCATTTTAAAATAATAATTTAAAAGAATCGTTCCCCATCTCCACAGTCTATTTGCTGTATGCAAATGGTTTATGATTTGTCTGCAAAGGAAAGTTTCTAATGTGAATGTACTGGTGAAACTTCCTTACTACGAAAATAATCTCCGACGACACCTTTTCAATTTGCGAGTATTTATTTTCTGCAGGAAGAAGTGATTTCGACGCATGACCATTGATTTTTTAGATTAATCTGAAATCTTGTGCTGAATAGATGCTCTAATGACATACGAGCTGGCGTCGCTGGCAACTATAATATCCAAGTCTGGCTTATAGTGGGTGATAAACAAGTCAGGTTTTAAGACTTTCTTTGTTTTGTCGAATGCTTCTAGGCATTCAGGTGTCTAATCCCAGTTCTTGTATTTTTTCAAAACTTAGTTTAGCGGAGAATGTAAGTTTCGCTTATTCAGTATAAACACCTTGTAGTAATTTGCCAAAACTAAGAAACTTTGCAAGAGAAAGCATGTCTTTGATTCTGGATCTTGTCTTATGACTTCTTCATCAATAATCTGTCCCAAGTATTTAATCCTCTCCATAAAAATTGCATTTGGATTCTTTCAGTTTGAATCCATACTCCTAAATTCTTGAGAAGACTTTATTAACATGTTCCTTATTCTGTTTTACATTTTGACTGAACATTAATATGTTGTTCAGATATGCAACTGAGGTCGCTCAGTATATAGTCCATCACTTGTTGGAAACTTTTCGGTGCAACTTTTATCCCAAACGGTATACATTCGAACTTGTACAACCAACAATGTGTGTTGATACATAGCAACTAAGAACATTCTTCCTCCACATGTATTTGAAGGCTGCCTCACTGAGGTCAATTTTTGAAAAACAATTCCTCCATTTAGTTTCTCGAAAATTTTATCCGGTCTATGTAAAACATAATGATAGTCTTTAAGTGGCGCATTAAGCCCCGTCGAGAGATCTGCGCAAACCCGGATCTCGTTTGACTTCATCTAATCTGTCGAGTTCTTCATTTATTTTTAGTAAAGAGGTGAAAGACACATTTAGTTTTTTCTTCAACACTAGCTGTATATTCTCTATTAACTGGAATTTTGCAATGATCTTATTACACTGACCAAGGTCCCCAGAAAAAAAACTCCCGGAAAAGTTTCTTTTAAATCTTTTATTAAATTATTTGCCTCGGTGGTCAGGATTTCGAGTTTTTGGCAAAAAGAATTAGTTGGCCTGTCCCACAACTTAAATTTTTTTATCCAATAAACGTTCTCTATTCTTAAATACGATGTCTTTAGTTTTAACGTCCTTACTTGAAAAGTTACATTAGTGGTAAGTTCTCCCGTAAACATAATTTTTTACTCTCTGACGGACCAGGTCCTTTTATTAGTTCTTAGCAAAGGTTAGTTTTCCAAACTTTTTCCAAGTGTGTAGATTGATGATTATCAAATCTGAAACAGAATCCAACTGCAGTTTAACATTTCTATATAGGATTTGTAATTGTATGTACTTCCTAATGTTTAACCAATCTTGTTCATCTGCTTTTGTGTTTTTACGTAGCTAATAATCTTTTTTCCTCACTCGACAGTGAGCTTTTATGTCCGATACGGTTACAATTTAGGCATTTGTTTTACGGTAAGGGCAAACTTTATACCAATGTAATAATCCAAAAAACGTAACACGGATTATAGGCCTGGTTGTTTTGTTCCTTTTTATTGGTTTGATTTAGAGGGAGAATTAAATTGTTTTTTAAATTGTTCTTATGTGAGGTATACCAGATTGCTCGATATTTTTCAAATTTTGGCGTACGCTTACAAATCACTGACAATCCTCCGCTATTTCTTAGAGATTAAGTTTTGGCTCATTTTCCAATTTATTTAGAACTTTATGTTTAATTTCAGCGTCTTTAGCTGAAACGAGTCCCTGAACAAACATCTGACACTTGAAATTATTTGCACTCAATTCTGACAATTTTTTATCGTTGCGATGTTTTCTCTCGACCGAGGCAAACGTAGTGTAATCTTTACTATACTTCTTGGTTAAATTTATGCACTTCCATCACTTATGAAAGCACTAGGACTAAAAATTCTGTAAGAAGCTTAACCGCTTCAGGGAATGCCAATTTACTTGTTTTACGTGGTAAAATATAATTCACAAATTAGGTGTTCTTTGTGGTGCCGTTTTCGCATAAAAAGGCGAACCTGCTTAGAGTCCAACAAATTTATGCAATCTGTAGTGTATAAACTCTTGAATCTTCTAAAATAGGAGGCGAAAGTTATATCCTCTTCTGGAAAATAGGTAAAATTTCTCGTGTGCCACTGATCGTGTTTTGCGAGAACGCATTTTCGTTTTCACTAATTTGTCCCCTATTTGCTCATTCAAGCAAATTTCTTTGTTTTTGTTCATTTTGAAGTAAAATTCATTTGAGTTTTTGGTGTCTGATTTCTGTTTGTTTTTTAAAATCAAGCCGCTATTTTTCAGCTTAGTTTGGAATTTCAATTTGTTCTCTTTGAATATCCATTCTATTTTGCTGCTCAATTTGCTTCTTTTGTCATTTAAGCTTTCGTTGGTTTTGCTGTTCAAGTTGGAACTTAAGAAATTTGAGCATGGTGGATTTAAATTTTTCCATGTTTATCCGTGTCTTTTTTCTTTTAGGAATACCTGAATGCAAATTAAATTCACATGAAGACTTTTGTTTTCCTTGAATAGCAAGAAACAACTTTAATTTCTTACTCATTCAGTGACGAAATAATTAATTGAACGTGAATAACTTTAATTTCTTACTTACTCAGAGAATCACCAGTGTTTTTTTTTTTTTTTTTACTCTCGAAAAACATTAATTCTCGTAGTTTGGCAGCTCATGTTCAAGTTCATTGTAAGCTAGTTACACTTAATGTTTGGTTTCAATAAAACATGCTATTTTGCTAAATTTTAAAGATTATTGAGTACGTACAAATTATATAAAAACACTCACGTTATATTCTTCAGTTATGTTTACAGATAAGTTCTCCGTAGTACAACGTTAGATCTATCATCAGTCTGTCAAGAAATCAAGACTGCAACAGTCGGTTTCAAAAAAAAGTCTATTTCTGCGATATTTTAATGTTAAAATAAATATTATTTGTTTCAAATCATATTAATTATACTTTAAATCAGATAATTTTTTTCGAATTAATGCACATCAAATACATATTTTAAATAAATGGACAGCTCCACTGTTTTACCAGTAGCTTATGAATATTTATTACGAAAAAATCAATTTTCGATTTATGCCAGTCGCTTACCAGGTTCATGAAACTCAAATTTGTACTAATCGATGAACTAGTGTTTCTTCAATATACATATATATATATATATATATATATATATATATTGTTCGATTTGCATGTCTTAGCAGCATTATACTTTAGACACCTTGCTATAGCAACCTGAGAGAGTGTATCAATAATTGCGTAGTTTGGAATATAATTGTGAGTTGAAGTTTTATCATTTTCTGATGAGGGAAGAATTTCAAATAAGTAAATCATGAAGGAAGGTGGTTATGTTGGAAATGTAATATTCGTTGTGCAAAATAAGTGATTTTTTTTCTAATCACGAGTTAACTGATGCAACTATAAAAATGTCATGAATAATAACATTAGTAATATTCGATTCGTTTGCAAAAACTTCTTGCGCGGCAGGGCGGGGTGGGACAGGACAGCGCGGAGGGGGTGGACATTTACTCATTTTTATGAAAGTCACCTCAGTTGTTGTCAAAATGACGCAAAAAAAAAAGATAAAATAAAATATTAGATGAAAATCGAAACAAATCCTATTCAATACGCAAACAAATTCTCCGTGATAATCTATGAATAGTTGAAAGCATGAAAGGACGCCTGCACTGGGTCTTTTTGAAGCTTGGTCGCGTTTATCATAAACCTGCGTGAATAGAGCTAATCAACACAAAAGGCTGAAACTGAGATTGGATTTAACACGCGAAACTCTACTTACCAGTACGCTGAATAAGCAGCTTTGCTTGTCGGAACTGAATTTCTGGAATGCATTTGTCACTTCTCTTATTGAAAAAGAACAGATTAACCATTTTACTGGAAAAGGAGGGAACGCATGATTGTCAGCAAAAGAGGCAGCCCAAGCTGTAAATTGCGTATTGGAGACGTTAAAATCCAGCTTCTAATGTGTCGTTTCTTTAAGGCTTCTTTAAGGTTCTTTCAGAACATATTAAACTTTGTTAAAAAATGGTAAAATAGGGAAAATCCTGGGCATAGATTAATATTTGGGTAATATTCAATGTCGACATCCTTGAGGATTTTATGAGCACAAAAGGGACTTCAGAAATAACAACTTAGCTAATACACTAGTTAAACATAGTAAAAAAGTTCAACCACAATTGTGATTTTACAAATGCTACACCCATAAAAAGAGAAAATAACTCACTTAGAAGGAAAATCCTCGCGAATACCGCCGTTGAATATTACCCGAACATTAAACTTTGTAATACTTTCTTTTCCTACAATCAATCCTTTCTGCCTTGCTCGGGGTGAAATGATTTTAAAAAATACTTATCCTATGGAGCTGTAAGCTCTTTATCAAAAATTTTACTTTTTTTGTTTGTGCTCATGGGTTTACAGTTTGAGAAAAGACTGGGTACAAGAGGCATTGAGGATAAAAGATAAACGGGATTCAAAAAGCAGAAGATGGTAATTTACGTTGCATTTTAATTTTTTGAAGATTGTATCTTGATAGATAGAAGCAAGTAAATTGAAGGAAGTTCCACGACCGGTAACTTCGAGAAAAGAAACTGTTCGAGTAGAAATGGCGATTACATTTAGCAATTTCATCGTTAAAAGGTCGAATCTAGATGCAAATTTAGTAGCACTTTATAGTTTCTGTTTTGCCTTCGATTTACACAAGCCTATTAGATGGCTACTTATGGTTTCTTTTTTTGTCTTTTTCATATCTTGTGTGTGGCAAATTCTCCAAGTCTTCCTTTTTTTCATTATGTGTCTTACAAATGTGAACTGTCTCTTTCTAAGTCGTGAAAGTGCACGATTTGTTTGAGTTTGAATTTTGTTTAATGGCATATAAACACCTTTTTGGTTTATTTAAAGGCCAAAAAGTGGGGTTTCAAGGTATTTCTTTTTAATGTTTTGTTATCATGTTATAAGGTTGATTTAGTCAAATTTTAATGATTTTTTTGTTTTTATTCTTTTTTATTTTAGAAAACTGAAAATGTCTTCTAGATTTGTATTCAAAAATGTGTTGCTGAGAATAATTCTTTCTTTCAAAAATGAATATTTTTCTATAAAGTTTATTTTTGTGTATATATTTCTATAAAAGTGTATTTTTATACTTTCATAGTGTTTTGACTCCAGTTTGGGGGTTAACTCTTTGCCCATAGCTGGGACCCTAACAGATGCTACCAATCCGGTTCAGGGTGGACCTGAGAACAACAGCAATTAAAAAGTGGTTCCATGCTCCTCACAACCTCCCAATCAGAGGCATTCTGCCGGATTCAGTTTACCGCCATATCCAGGACCAGTACGATTTGTCTATTTATTTACACACTCCTCGTTTCTCCCATACTTTCATCCATGAGATTTGCAGTATAGTTCTGAAATTTGATTAGATTCTAAGTCTTTTGGAGATGATAATGATTTAATCGATGTAAGAGTTACTAATTATTCTGCGGATATTAGAAGAGGTGTATTATTACTTTTTCAATGAATATTTAACCATAAATAAATGTAACGAACCAAATCAGAATTGTAACTCGACTCTCCGATTTCCAATTCTGTGCCGTTATCCATTACACAACCCGCACACCCAAGCTTACAGCACCTGATATTCTCAAGCGGTCACACACCTAGATACGTACCTGATCCAACGCTAGTTCTTTAATTTCTGTGATCTTACGAGATCCAGTGTTTCAACATGATATGGCCTAGCAGCAAGGAATTTTCATATTGAAGAAATGTTTAATACATTTAGTATATATATATAAGTATTAGTTTTTGATGTAGTTCTCTTCTCTTTATATATATATATTCAAAATTTATAACATAAGTACCACGACATCACGATAAATAGCTATTTTGTTTCAACACTTCTTGTGTCTTGTCAAGAATCACTTGCCAAGACGGAAATGCTGAAACGAAATAGCATTGTTTTTACTTATGTTATAAATTTTGAATAAATATTATTTTTGCTACTCTGTATTTAGTACTTTTTAAGAATAGTTTTTTTTATATCAGAATTTTATTTCATCCATACTAACCCTATACTTATATATATATATATATATATAAATATATATATATATATATATATATATATATATATATATATTTTCAATAAATAGTTTATTGCCATCATTATTAACTACATGATGCGACATTATTCTTTCAATATCGAAACAAAATGTACAATTTTATAGTAGTTTGTACATGTTCTAAAGTACTAATTAATAATAAATATTCATTGCTCTAGTTTTATACTGATAACTGTTTTAAATTAATGTTTGACCGTTGCAATTATCTTCTTCGTTCCTTACTCATTTGTTTATATATATATATATATATATATATATATATATATATAAAGGAGAACCGAATAAAAGACATCGAGAGTGATCTTATATACAGTTATGTTTGTATTTATCCGTTTCTTTGAATTATAAATCCTTGATAAAACTATATCAGTTATATCTGCATATACCTTCAAAATCGTGATTACTTTCTACCTAACACAAATCCTTGTATATTGCAGTGAATACTGGACAATTTTCTCACGGATGAAAAGAATAACTAAACTACCTGTTTTACTGTTATAAAAAGGAAATCTATCTATATAAACTTATTTATAAATAGAACTTTTTCTCTGTGTGTGTGTGTGTGTGTGTGTGTGTGTGTGTGTGTGTGTGTGTGTGTGTGTGTGTGTGTGTGCGTGTGTGTGTGTCCGTCCGTTACCTATACACTCCGAGACGGCTGAACCAATTTTCTTGAAAATTTACACAGTCGTACTATAAGTGTCTGCGAGTGTTCTTAGCTAGGTTTTGTGTCGAGGAGGTACCCCCGATAAATATCGAAAATCGATAATCGAAATAATTGGGTTATAGAAAGAGTGGTCCGATTTTAAGCATTTTTACACTCATAGACAAAGACATAAGAAACGATATTCAGAAGTTTCAAGGCTGCAGGTCTTAAAATAATGCAGAAAATTGATAGTATATATATATAAAAGATTTCATTACATCCGAGCAACGCCGGGCTATACTGCTAGTATTAGTATAACATAGTGACGAAAGACAGCTTAGAGAAAGTAAAATATACAACACATATTGACGAAACGAATGGCAGCATGATGTATCTGAATGTCATACCTAACAATGGGGGTAGTAAGCACACAAATACAATTTGAAAATTACAAAGGTTTGGCAATGATCGCCCATCCAGAAGGGCCAACATAAAATAATAATAAAGAATAAAAGAGATTTATTAGAGATTTTACACACTCTTTTCATTATTTTTAGGAAAACAATTACAGTCTATTTCTATAGTAACTTTACTTGCAGTGAAGACTTACGGCCTATCACGTTGAATACGCCTGTTCTCGCTCGATCACCGAAGTTAAGCAATGTTGAGCCTGGTCAGTGCTTAGACGGGTGACCGCTTGAGAATACCAGGTGCTGTAAACGTTTAGTGACGGATGTGCGTTGTGGTGCAGTGGATATCGGTTCGGAAAGAGAAATTGGTGAGCCGAGTTCGAATTCTAGTTGAATACCCTGCATTCGCTTAAGCTCTGGTAGCCTCCGTCTCTTCCCCCCAGTTATAGGTTAAATAACATCAGTAGGACTTGGGGATCCTGTCCTTAAAAAAAACAAATCCCAATGAATCTTGATACTCGAAAAAGAAAAAGTATTACGAGACACAAAACTTATATAAAAACAACAATAAATTGTTGAAAGAAAAAGGTATTACTAGCAATAAATAAATAAAATTTAGTTAGCAATAAATGACCCGCCAAGTTTGATATGCCATAAAAACAAATAACCAACCCACTTTACAGTGAACATTTCAGCACCATATTTTATTGGATGCATAGGGAAAGTTCATGTATTAATTTGGTTAAGCCGAGAACTTTCCAACAACCCGATATTGTTCCACAATAATTCAAACATCGTGATTGGAAACTGAAAGTGATTTTTTAATATGACTGAATCAATGGCCAAAGAAATTTTCTGCAATCATAGTAAATCTATTGTGAAATCTCGTCGACATTTTATAATTAAAAATATGTAGATAACTGAAGCGATAGGGAATGTTATTTAAATAAATTGAAAGACAATTTACAGTTTGAGAGAGTATAAAGCATAAATGTAGAAAAGTTTGGCAGAATTAGTTGGCGTCATTTGCAGCAAAATGGCGGTAGTTTGAATTCACAAATGTTCGCTTTTAATGGCTTCATGGAATTAATACGGCAAGTGGTTCTGGAGTTTCTTTCTGCTACTTGGGTTAATTGGGTCGTAATAAGGTCTCAGCAGCGCTCAGTGTTCGAGAGGTGAAAGAGTTGACCCAAGGACATTTGAAAAGAAATGAAAGCGCTTGAGAATGAAGACCACATAATATGCGGAATAAGATGAAATTTAAGAAGAACAAGTCACTAAAATGAGCGATCGTCAAGCAAATGATTAAAAAGCATGAATAAATTAAATGAGACAAAAAAATCGATAAAGAAAAGATAATTGCCACATAAAAGATGAACACATTCTTAAAGAGAGAATTAAAATCAGAATTAAGAATAAAACATCAGTGCCACGAAAATTGTCAAATAAAATATCAGATCTGTGAGAATTGTAAAATATAATCTTAAAACATCAAAAAACATGGTTCGTAGAAATGTTATCGTTTTTTAATGTTTGAATATTGAATGAACAGGTAAACAAGAGGAACGAAATGTTGATTAAATACAGGTACAAAAAATATTTATTTTGCCAACTAAACACGATGTGGTGCACTGGATATAGGCTCGGAACGAGAAATCGGGGAGCCGAGTTCGAATTCCAGCTAAATTCATTGCATTCACTTACGCTCAAATACCCTTGGGAAAGGTATTAATCCGTTTATTCCCTCCAGTTATGGGTTAAATAACAGGACAGATTGGGTTCTATAGCCTAGATCGGCAACCAGTCTACCACAGAAAGCAATGGCTACCTAATGCGGGATAATCTTCTGCCAGTCAGTTATGTCTCTTTCGAGACATGATCACCCAAGCGTGTATCACGTATGGAACTTAACTGACTAAAACACTAATTAAAAGAAAACATAAAAATAAATTAAATATAACATAAACTCCAAATAAATAGACAAAAAAATACAATATAAACCACGATTTAATTATAAATCTAGATTTCTGCAACTAATAATTTATCCTCACCACAATAAAATGAAAAAATCAAATAGAAAAGTATAACCCCATACAATATTAATAACAAAACCTGCAAAGTTAATATAATCAAACATAAAACAAAAGCTATTAACCAGGAAAAACTAATTAATAAAGACGGACACATAAACGCATAAAACAAATACTAAATTTAGCATCTAAAGCAATAATTAAAATAGACAAATAAACATCTAAACTTGTCTATAGACTTCGAAACGGCTGAACCGATTTTCTTGAAAATTTACACAGTTGTACTATAAGCGTCTGCGAGTGTTCTTAGCTAGGTTTTGTGTCGAGGTACTCCCGATAAATATCGAAAATCGATAATCAAAAAATCGGGTTAGAGAAGAAGTGTTTCGATTTTAATCCAATTTGATACACTCATAGATAAAGACATAAGAAACGATATTCAGAAGTTTCAATGTTGCAGTTCTTACAATAGTGCAGAAAATCGATAATATATATATAAAGCAAGATGTGTGTGTGTGTGTGTGTGTGTGTGTGTGTGTGTGTGTGTGTGTGTGTGTGTGTGTGTGTGTGTCTATTTATCTGCCTGTATGTCTGTATTTTTTCGGCCCTTTTATTTTAGTTTTTGTTTCGGGTTTGGCTCTAAGTAGGTATAATTGTAGTTCTTAGTCTCAGCCATGATACCATTTACTCAGAGGACTTATTTAGCCTTCAAAATTCAGTTTATGACAAAAAAACTTGTTTGATATCTATACCAGGAAATCAAAATTTGATCTACATCCATTCATTTTTCTTTCAGTCTACGGTTTCGTTTTAACTGGAAACAACTATTGCTTTTTTATCTTGCGTGTCAACGTCCAAAGAGTCTGAGCTCCAGGATCATGGATTAGTTTTAAAGCTTTCAATGCACCTGAGCAACCCCAGGCTATTCTGATAGTAAATTAAATATGTATGATAATAGATTAAATAAGTATAATTGCTCCTAGACCCCATTAGCATGGATCAGGCTAGTCTCTCTGAAAGCAAAACACGACGCCTTCTCGGGTTAACTCTCAATACAGACCATATAGAATCCCTAGCTAAATTCGTTGCTATAAAAGTCGGTTCTCTGTGTAGGGTCAGGAAGTTTATTTTTCCGTCTGAAACAATCCTGCACAAATATAAATGTGTCATCCGCCCGTGCATTGAATACTGCAGCCACATTGGGTCGGATACTCCTTCTATCTACCTAGGTGTCCTTGATAAAATGAAACAGACAATCTGTAATGTGATTGATCCTGAGTTGGCAGCTCAGTACAGTCACTTTCTCACCTGCGCAATGTGACTTCCCTGTGTCTCTTCTACTCACTGCCCCCTATTTATGAATTTACTCGTGCCACAAGATTAGCAACTAGGTCCAACCCTTTTACTGTAAAGCCAATAAAATGTAAACGCAAATTCTACTCCACGAGCTTCTTTTCTCGCACTTCCCGCCTCTGGAATTCCTTTCCACTTACTTGCTTCCCCGACAGCTACAATCTCCAAGAATTTAAATGTAAAGTCAATAGTCATCTTCTATCTCACTAATCTGCACCCTCTTTCTCAAGCTCCTTTCTTTGTCCACTCCACTCTCATCAGTATTCTCATCCTTCTCTTATCTACTTCCTGACACCCTCTATAACCTGTCACTGTTTCCGATAACTTTCCTCCTGTGTAACTCCCTGCAAAATAGTGGCAATAAAATGTCTTGCTTTGGGCGATATCATTATAAAAAGGTATAACAACCTTCAAACTAATAAACAAAAATACAGTAAGAAATAAAATATCTATCCACAACTAACATATAACCACCCCAAAGATGTATCTATGTATGTACGCATGTGTAGGCGTATGCATGTAAGTACGTATACACTCATATACCCGTGCCTGTTGGCGTATTTACAAGTATTCAACATTCAAACATTAAAAAACTGATCCCACTTTCACTAACAATAGATCAACATATAACAAAATTCAGGAGAAAAAAGAAATTAAAAAACAGTTAACAAGTGACGAAAAAATGTCTATTGCATCCAACACCGCCTACAGGAAATATGCATAAACCCATATGAATGAACTTATTAAAATGTACATTGAAAAATATTAACAGTAAGTTAGGGAAAAGCCCTGAAGAGCGACGGAAAAATCCGTATACGAAAATCTGGAGTTAGGAATCTGAAGGTAACATCAGTTAATTAAGTATCACCCTTTTACTCTCTCTTTCTCTCTCTCTCTCTCTCTCTCTCTATATATATATATATATATATATATATATATATAGGTACCAACACTTTTCAGTATAAATATAAATTTTCGATACCTAATTTTAAAATGAAATTTTTAAAATGAAAAAAAATTCTTAACGATTTCATTTTAGATTTAATTAGAAGCTTAATGATTAAATTTATCATTTCCATTCAGTAAAAATTTCTGGTGTATTTCAAATAGAAATTATATAGATTTGAATTCACATTTAATTTCGATTTCTTAAATTTTCTTAAAAACGCCCATTTTCTTAATCTTAAGAAATTTGTAAACAAACAAAAATTTATCGATTTTAAAAATATTTCAAAAGATTTCTGGCACTTTATTTTAGTAAAATTAGAAAATTGAAAGTTAAATTAAGCTGATTTTTTAAAAAAATTACTTATTATAGGATAAAAATGTAATATACAATCAATTATTAACGATTGGTCGTGTTTATCTGATCGAAGGTTTGACAGATTCGTGACTGATTTGATGATGACAAGTTGTACGCATCCCCAAAACCGACAATTTCCATAAATCTAAGTGAAGGGACAAAACTGTTAAATTATGTAACCGTTTCATAATAATGGCAATTTTAGTCTACCATACATGAAAATAATATAAAAATACAATAAATTAAAAATTATTTTAAAAATAAATAGCGTAGCTACGTTTATTAATCTTTGCAATTTTGAACTTGTTAATAAGGTTTCCAATTAATTACTATATCACATCCCATAATCATCCCAATACAGAATTTTGCACGATTTTAAACTATTATAAATTATTATAATTAAAATGTAAGAAAAATGAAAAAAGGTTTGTAAAAATTCATTATTCATCTAAAACATTTTATTTTTTCAGACAATAATATCCTTAATATTACTTATTTACAAAAACAATGAAAAGCTTTTCTAATTAAGTAATGTCATAGTTTTATTGGATTCTTTATTATTCAATTCAGAGCAGATTTCTAGTTAAATAATACAAAATTGAAAATAAAAGTAGGTGATTTGCAATCTCCAATGACTTCTACTTTTAACAAAAAAACAAAGTCCATATACATGATGGTTCTGTGGGAAAGGTAATGAAATTAAGTAAGTTGGGGTATAACCTTTAAAAAGATTTTTTACCAATATTTTCTAAAAAGAAACATTTCAAAAATAATTTCATTTATTTGTGAATAAGTTCTGAAAATTTCATTAAAATCGGACAATTATTTGTTTTGTACAAGAATTTTCAAATTAATGTGTGTTGTTTGATTCGCTTACAAATGGGGAAGCTTTTTTTCGGAATTCTTTCAATGACGAATTATCACAAATTTTGCATTTCAGACGTGATAAAACAAACTACAAAATATAGGAATGGTTTCTCAGAAGCAGTGAGTTCACTTCTTGCGTCAGATAGTGCAGACATTTTGCTTACTTTTGTTAAGCGAGGAACAAGAGGCACAAAAAGCCAAATAAAACTGCAGAGATACTATAAATGATGACATAAGCATGGAAAGTGGGATGGGAAAATCTACGGGTTCATTTGAAAAATGACACTCTACAATTTCTTTTTTTTAAATTTTAGAACTGTAAAATAAAACCTCAAAGCTGCGAGAATTGTAAAATAAAACCTCAATCTGCGAGAATTGTAAAATAAAACCTCCCTGCTGCGTGAATAGAAAATAAAACCTTGGAGCTGCAAGAATTGCAAAATAAAACCTCAATCTGCGAGAATTTTAAAATAAAACCTCCGTGCTACGAGAATCGTAAAATAAAACTTCAGTGCTGTGGAAATTGTAAAATAAACCTCACAACTGCGAGAATTGTAAAATAAAACCTCGGAGCTGCGAGACTTGCAAAATAAAACCTTGCAGCTACAAGAATAGTAAAATAAAACCTCTGGGCTGCGAGAATTGTATATCTTTCTTTCTTATTTCTCTTTTTTTTTTTTGAGATTCAGTGTAAAAACTTCTAGCCTCTGTTCTGCCAACCATTTACACACGCTACTTACGTAAGTTATTCCTTTTTCTTTCTGTTACAAATATCTTGCGAACGTCAGTTCCTCGAAATCCTCCTTGATTATGTGTTTTGTAAATCTCAATTTTTCTTTTCTGATTCAAAGTATAAATGCCCTTTCTAGGTCCATTTTCTGTAAAACTTTGTCGTTTTTCCATTCTCTAGTTCAAAATATTCTCAGTATCCTTTTTTAGAACAATATTTTTGTTGCCTCAAGTCTTTTCTTCATTTGAGAGGAAATTGTCCTGCATTCACTGCCATATACGAAGGTTTATATTTAATAAAAACTATTTATTGTTTTTTATTGTTTCTAACGGAATCTTTAATTTTCTTAATATTTTGCTTAGCTTTTGAAAGGCATATTTCATTATCAAAATGTCGCTTTGTGTTACGCAGTCATGTCTTCTTTTTTTGTTCAAACATTTTTAGATATTTACATTTCTTTAATTTTGGTATCTCCGATTTGTTGTTGGTTGGTTTTGTTTTTATGATATATCAACCTCGGCGGGTCATTTATTGCCAAGTAAATTTTATTTATTTATTGCTGATAATACCTTTTCCTTTCAACAATTTACTGTTGTTTTTTATATAAGTTTTGTGTTTAGTAATACTTTTTCAATTCGAGTATCAAGATTCATTGGGATTGTTTTGGGTTTTTTTTTAAGGGCAGGGTCCCCAAGTCCTACCCTTGATATTTAACCCATAAATGGAGGGAAGGGACGGATTAATACCCTTCCCAAGGATAGCAGTGCTTAAGTGAATGCAGGGCATTCAACTGGGATTCGAACTCGGCTCACCGATTTCTCTTTCCGAGTCGATATTCACTGCAGCACAATGCACATCCGTCACTAAACGCTTACAGCGCCTGGTTTCTCAAGCGGTCACCCATCTAAGTAGTGACCAGGCTCAACGTTGCTTAACTTCGGTGATCGAGCGAGAACCGGTGTATTCAACGTGATATGGCTGTAAGCACGCACATCCGTCACTATACTCTTACAGCAACTCGTATTCCCAAGCGGTCATCTATCTAAGTACTGACCAGGCTCAACGTTGCTTAACTTCGGTGACCGAGCGAGAACCGGTGTATTCAACGTGATATGGCCGTAAGCACGCACATCAGTCACTTACTCTTACAGCAACTGGTATTCGCAAGCGGTCACCCATCTAAGTACTGACCAGGTTCAACGTTGCTTAACTTCGGTGATCGAGCGAGAACCGGTGTATTCAACGTGATATGGCCGTAAGCCGCCGATTTGTTATTCGGATGTTGCGCTTTTTTTTGTTTTTTTGTTTTTTTCTGAGATCCATGAATTCTGTCTTCATACAATTTATGTTTAGTCCTTTATTCTCACTTTCTTTTACTACTTTCTCAAGAAATTTCTATGGTTTCACATTTATGTGTTTGCAATAAAAAGTGTGCCAACTGCATATCTTGTCTTGTTAAGATTGTGACTAAATAATTTATCTGTTAAGGGTTTCTAAATCTCTCAGGATAATCTCACTATAAAGCTTGAACAGGTCCGGCGAGAAGGCCCATCCTTGAATTCATTCAGTTAAGTGCCATATGTGAAACACGCTTTGGACGATCATGTCTCGAAAGAGACATGACTGACAGGGCAAAAGATTATCCCTCAGCAGGCTGCCATTAGTTTCTGCAGTAGATCGGTTACCAGCCAAGGTTATAGAACTCAATCTGTCCTGTTATTTAACCCATAACTGGAGGGAAGAAACGCATTGATACCTTTTCCAAGGGTATTTGTGCGTAAGTGAATTCAAGGAAATCACTTGGAATACAAACTTGGCACTCCGATCTCTCGTTCTGAGTATATATCTACTGCACCACAACGCACAAACTTGAATTACAACACTTTTATTTTTGCATACATAATGAATTCTATCCGCAGGTTTTTCTCCCAGTTCTGGGTTATTCTAATATATTTCAGAAATAAATCAGGTTTACTTAATTCATTCTTTAGTTAAATGAAATATCTCTCTATATATATCTATATCTCTCTATATATATCTATATCTCTCTATGTATATCTATCTCTCTATATATATATCTATATCTCTATATATATCTATATCTCTATATATATCTCTATCTATATATCTATATCACTATGTATATATCTATATTTCTCTCTATATATGTATATCTCTCTATATCTATATCTCTCTATATCTATATCTCTCTATCTCTCTCATATCATATATATATATGTGTGTGTGTGTGTGTGTGTGTGTGTGTGTGTGTGTGTGTGTGTGTGTGTGTGTGTGTTTCTTAGTGCAAAAATAGAATAGCACAAGTAAATCGCATATCATAAACTGGGCAACAAAAGTTTGGCAAAATACGAAAAATATTTTATAAGAGCAGAAATAGACTAAATTTTCTAAAAAGGTCTACAAAACCGGATGGTCGTAATCATAAAAGAAAACGTTCCTATATGAAGAAAAGTTCATTTTATTTTTAAAAAATATACAGAATATATTAAAAAAAATAATACAAATAAGATAAATTGTCTTGAATAAAAAAAGTATTTGAAATCTGAAAATATGTCCACTTAGATTCAAATATGCGACATTGGAAACTCATCAAACAAAATCTACAGACACTTGAATTCAAAAAATCCGCATTACGCGAAAATATATTCCAAAAAACTAAAAGTATTTTCCTTCTTCTTTACGCGATCATATATATATATATATATATATATATATATATACATATATATGTGTGTGTGTGTGTGTGTGTGTGTGTGTGTGTGTGTGTTAATAAAATAATGAAGGGAAGAACGGAGAGCGCGTGTGTGCATGTGTTTGTATTTCGGCATAAAATCTTTTTAAAATATATTTTTGCAAACAAAACGGTAAAAGAATATCTGCTAGGTCATTCGTGGGTTTCTTTTGCTGTCGACTAAGTTGTTTGGAACTGTGTCTGTGCAAGTTTGAATTTTGGCAAATGTGCATATATATATATATATATATATATATATATATATATATATGCACAAAATTCAAATTTATATATATATATATATATATTTATATATATATATATATATATTACTAATGACCGTTATGTGTTTTTTTGTATATATATATATATATATATATGTGTGTGTGTGTGTGTGTGTGTGTGTGTGTGTGTGTGTGTGTGTGTATTTCGCTATTGTCAGGCTCAGGGGAGATAACCCGTGGCCAACAAACGTCCGCCGTTTCGCTGCCGTGTTCAGTCATTTTTTCTTCCTTTTTTTATTTGAAGGTTACCTTCTCATTATTTGAGAGAGAATTATGAAGTGTGAGAGAGGGAAAAAGGAAAAGGAGGAAGAGAAAGCAAGAAAAAGTTATGGAGTTTAAAGGAAAGCTAATGTCCAATTTTAGTAGAGAAACTGGGTAGAAAGAGAAAAGGTAGAGACGGAGAGGAAGAGAATGCGAGAAAAGATGTGGGTTTTAAAGGAAAGCAAATGCTTTATTTTATTTTTTTAAATTTTTGCTTATATATTTTATTCTCATATCTTGTTTTATTTTATTTTTGTCTATGTTTACCATAACTGCACGTAAATAGAATGCTATTTTTATTCTGTTAGAAATGTTGTGAATTAAGGTCCAATGCCGGTTTGAAAATTACGGCTTTATTGGTGTGTTGAACCATATAATGTAATGTATATGTAGTTTCTGCTTATTCGTAACTACTTTGTTTTTTTCCCGAGTTTTCTAAACCAATATTAAGATTATTTTTTCTAATGCCTTATTGTTAAAACTTTCCTTCATTGGATTGATTTATACTAATTATACTACGGTGGTGATTTGATTGTCGATGTTTTTGTGAATGTTTCAAACGGTATATAGCTATGATACAGAGGAAAATTTTAAAAAAAACAACACAGTTACCACTTCGGCGATATGTGCATAACTCGTCAGCAATGAATTTAGTTCTTTCGGTAACTGGCGTGTATATAGGCTGCTTATATATAAACACGTTAAACTTTCCCTTCTCTGATTCTATGTGTCTGTGGCTTATGGGTTGGCCACTCCGACTGACAGCAAATCGGTCGAGGCAAGTAGATGTCTAGCCACACAGGTGAGCTTTGATACAGCGAAACAGGCTTGTGTGTGGATGAAGAATATTATTTTTCTTTAATCATTTCACCCCAAGCAAGGCATTCCACTGCCACTATTGCGCTTGGGGCTACATAGGGGAAGGTAAATAGAAAGTGTGGTTAGATACAGGAAATATCAGAAGCGGGGTGATAGATAGTTGGGTGGGTGGGAAGAGTGTTTGAAAGAATGGAAGCGAGTTAGTTTGTTAGGAGGTGTCTATTGACCTTGCATTTAAACTCCTGGAGATTGTAGCCGCCGGGGAAGCAGTCATGTGGAAGGGATTTCCACAATCGGGAAGTGCGAGAAAAGAAATTTTTGGAGTAGAAGTTGCGGTTGCATTTTATCGGTTTCACTGTAAAAGGGTGGGATCTAGTTGCTAATCTAGTATCTCGAGTAAATTCGTACCTAGGGGGCAGCAGTGATCTAAGTTCATCGGAGCAGAAGCCGTGAAAGTATTTATAGAAGAGGCACAGGGAAGCCACGTCGCGCCGTTGAGAGAGACTGCAGGCGGTCTGCCAAAGATATGTATGAACAGACTGAAATAGATAAATTGATACACATAACCATCCTAAAATACATAAATGTTAAAAATCTGTATATTTTAAAGTCATTCTTTAAAATGTCTTAGAGTGCGTAGGTAATCCACGCTGAAGAAATATTTGCTTTTCATAATGTGCCTCTGAAAATGGTCATAAATCTCAGAATAACTATAACACCATTTTAATTATCCCAACAATTTATTGATCTGTTTATTGCTCTATTCTTTTTGTCCTGTTTAAAAAAAAGAAACACTTTGAATTCTCAGGAATAATGATTATTGATGTATTCGTTCATTTCTCTATTATTTAAACATCATTCTTATTACTTAATATCATTTCAGGTGTATTCAAGAGAGGAGAAAATTAAATCAGGAGTTTGACAGATTTTTAAAAATTAAATTATAGTTTGAAAAACTTTATTGGATAATTTTGGCATAATAGTTTCCTATTTTAACATGTCAGAGGTCTCTAGTATAAAGGAACAAACCGAGATTCTTTAAAAATGAAATCAGAATGAGGTCTTACTGAAACAAATTAATTGATTCTTCATATTAAAAGTTCACCTTAGAAACAACTAAATTGGGTGCCAAATTATTATTCAATATCTAAAACAGACTTCCAGGAAAAAGCATTATTCGGTTGGTGGGAGAGGGTAATGGTGATGTTTCCAATTACACCCTTATGCAAATTAATTGAGTTTTCATTTTTTTCACCATATGGTCAGTTTTAAACCCGTTGGAGTGACAGCGTTTAATCGATTTCTATTTTTTCTTTCCTCGGATTAGGTTATTTCCAGTGGTGTGCAGTAATATAAATCTATTTTCGGGGTGTATGATGAAATTTGTTTGGCCTTGAAAAATATTGCGTCATCCGTGATTGCATCAGATTTTTATCACGCTCAGATACTATTGTCTTGACTGTTGATTAGTTGACCTATGGCCATTGCCTGTATTGGACCTTACTCCAAGGAAGCGTACGAAAATTTTAACGCTGCACAGACACACTGGCAAGCTTTATAGCAATATCGCAGATATTATTGGTGTCAGCCTTTCAACTGCTAGTTGTGTCAAGAACTCAAAGAAACAAACTTGATCCCTCAGTCTAAAACGTAAAGGAAAATGCGGTCGGAAGAGTAAAACAAAGCCAAGAGACGACGTATACGTGATCAGGTAAAATATGAAAGATTCTAGGAAGACATAATTCGCTTTGTTTTAATTAATTTGTATTCTGTGGCCTATTAAGTAGAAATAATTGTCTATCTGAATAAATTTTCGTGGTTATTTTATAGGTACAAAACTGCATTCGGTATTATTACCACCCACTCAATAACCATTAAAAAAACCTTTGTATAATATGTGAATATCCAGTATATATAAATTATCGTGCCAAAACACTATGCACATGGTCTAGCAATTGTGTTTTAGCAATTGTGTTTTAATTTATATATGCTGTATAAGCTTCTGCCAGGATAAGATAGTGAATACAAAGAACAACCGTTTTATGACTGTGTCCCCAAAAGATGGACTGAGAGTGATAACAGTTAAATATTTAGTCAAAAATGTTTATTGTGATAAGTAGTGATGGAAACGTTGTCTCCATTCATCTTCCCACAGTACTGAAGTAATACAAAATAAGAACCAGACGAAATATTCTTAGACATGGGCAGTTGAACAGTATACACTGGTAGATTAAATAATGGGTTCATTTCAGAACTCCCTCTAAGTTACCAAGCTCTATATGCACCCGAGGAAGACCAGATATAACGACCGAAACGTAGTCATCACAGCAACAAAAAAAAAAAAAAAAATGAGAACAACAATCCATTTTATCTGTTGCCGGTGCTGAAAATCTTCAAGCGATGTTTTTTTTTTCAGTTATTTATTACAGTTCTTTGTGATTCTATAGCGCTGTTCTACAACGGTCGAAAGATGGTCCCTGCTACGACGTTAAGGGATCAGTTAGTCAGTTCAGTGCCATACGTGATACACACTTTGGCCGATCATGTATCGAAAGAGACATGACTGACTAGGCTGAAGATCATCTCGCAGTAGGTTGACATTGCTTTCTGCGATAGACTGGTTGCCAGTCAATGCTATAGAACCCAATCTGTCCTATTATTTAACCCATAACTGGAGGGAAGTGACGAATTAATTCCTTTCCCAAGGGCGTTTGTTTGTAAGTAATTCAACTAGAATTCTAACTCGGCACTCCGATTTGTCGTTCCGAATGGATATTCACGGCACCACAACGCGCATCAGGAATCTTCTTCTATCTGCCCTGTCCCTTCAGGGCGTAGGTGATCATGGCTTCCCACGTTCCCCTATCCCTGGTGGCTCTGAGCACGCCTTCTGTTACACCATGCAACCCTATTCCGTCATCCAACTGATTAGGATCACTGACTCGAAAAGATGTATGACGATTGTCATGAGAAAATTGTTGTGTAGAGATGCGAGTTTAGATATTTCCAAACGCACTTGATCCCCTTCATGACATCCATACGAATAGTTTCATCTGAGGAGGCTATTAAATCAAATGACTCAACAGATTTCGTTAATGTATTTTTTACGTTTTCCATTGTTGTACAATAACTACAAGTAGCACACTATATTTTGTGTTAAATTTCTATATCTTCTATGCTAAGTTTGTTATAACAGTCCCATACATCGAAGTTTCTAATGTGCTTATTATTTACTAATTCCACACTGTAAATTGTTATATTTAACATCAAGAAAAGACATATAAGGAAAGAGACAAAAGAAAACAATGTTAATTCAATTTCCAGAAACAAGGTTAATTCAATTTCCAGAAATATAAATATTTTAATTTTTTTTACATTTTTAATGTATAAGTAAATAATGTTCTAATATTAACAAATATGTTATTTGATGGGATTAAGCAAATGGATTTTAGAGTCCGGTTTAGGAGAAATGCTAAAATAAAAGGTACTAATGGCTACAAGTGATAGGAAGTTGTAGAGAACCATGATCGATTACGACTTAGAAGAACACGGCACATAAAAGAAGAATTTGTATAATGATTTAGGATACATGCCACCATTATTTTTTTTCCAATTTTCGATCATAATAAAATTTTCAGAATGTGCTGAATTTACAAATATTGTAAAACGTCTCGTATATTGAACTTTTTTCTTTATTTTCATTTCATGATACGTCAATGAATTCAGACACAAATATTTATGTTCGAGAATATTGAAGGAAAATATTTATTGTTAATATTAGAACATTATTTATCTATGCATTAAAAATGTAAAAAAATTAAAATATTTATATTTCTGGAAATTGAATTAACTTTTACATTCGAATTAGATTTTTGTTCATAGTTGTCAATCACGTAATATTGCATGGAAATACCTTATAGTAATGTAATTTATAAAAATTTACAATATATATTCAACTACATATTACATATCCCATTTATATAACTAGATTCGGAGAGCTATCTAACCTGTCCGGGCACCTCGACGTGGTGTAATGGTTAGCAAGCTTGTCTCGCTATAATCATTATATCTGAGTAGTGAGTTCGATCCTCACTGGGTACCCCATTCTTTCGGCCTTGTGCCATATTTGAGCAGCGCTTAGAAAATCAATTATCTAACCTGCCAGCCAGCACACCGATAGATAGATATGTCAGAAACTGTCATATATACCTCACATGAAAAAATATACACATTA
The DNA here is from genome assembly GCA_037127315.1 of Ascarosepion bandense. Taxonomy (NCBI): domain Eukaryota; kingdom Metazoa; phylum Mollusca; class Cephalopoda; order Sepiida; family Sepiidae; genus Ascarosepion; species Ascarosepion bandense. Next base: position 912,743 of record JBBBDQ010000727.1, on the reverse strand, counting down.
ATGCGTATATTCAACTAAAATAATGATTTGCATGTCGTCTTACATATAAATACAGGAATATCATTTTATATCAACCATAATTTATATCAACCATGGTAACTGGACAAAATCACTGCTCAACACCAATGCTACTGTTGGATTTAATGAATATGCATACACCTCGGTTCCCCCTCACAGTAATATGATTGGCAGGTGTCAGCCATAAATACAGACTAAGGTGGGGACGCCTAAGACTACGCATATTGGATGCGCGTTGTCGAACTATCTGCCTTCGAGCGAGAGTTATGGTCAAGTCGAGGCTCCGCCAAAGGGTAAAGTCTCGTCTGAGGAACATTTGATTGTAAATTTTTGCTTAGGCTATGTGGCTCAGATTACTCATGTTAAAAAGTCCTTGTGCCAAATTTGTCTTAATTAAGTGGGAAGACAAATACTAATACGCCTATTGGAATGCCTATTGACTACGCCTATTGCATAAGCCTACGTCTAAGCATAACTGAATACGACTACGACGAGTACCAGTCCATGACGGCTACTTGCTAGATTGTCCTACCCGGTTACATTTGCCAAAACCACTTAGCTACTTTGAATAATATATATATCCCGTTTCGGGACATATAAGTGTCACTAGACAATCCATTGCGGGCTATTGACCATTCAAGCACATCACAAAAACCTAAGAGAACAAGGTTCATATGAAAAGAACAAAAAAACAAAAAAAAAACAGAGGGAAGGCCACAAAGCGATTGGGACTGGCTGGTACGTGTAATATTTGTGGCTAAGTCTGTGTCTCACACATTGACCTTTGCAACGAAATTAGTATGGAAAATAGTCGTCCCAAATTGTTATGCTGATATTCATTCTTTGCAATGTCCCTAAAATATTAATAGCTTGTAAAACAATATAGTATAACAAGCCACCTAAGCAGACAACAAAAAAAAACTTTAAAAGGAGAAAATACGCACACAATACAAATCGTTATGGACAGCACAAATCGTTATGGACAGCACAAACGTATATGAGCCAATAGCAAATTACGCCAAAATCATAATGGAACGTAAGGATAACATCATCGGCTTACAACAATAAATCGAAAAAACTGTACATTTTGTCTTTTGGAGAAAATATTGCTTTCCTGTGGATGTGCGTTGCGGTGCAGTGAATATCGACTCAGAAGGACAAATCGTTGTGCGGAGTTCGAATTCCAGTTGAATTCCTTGCATTCACTTAAGCACAAATACCCTTCGGAAACATATTAATCCGTCTCCTCCCTCCAGTTATAGGTTAAATAATAGGAGATATTGGGTTCTATAGCCGCAGAAGGCAATGGCAACCTACTGCGGGATAATCTTCTGCCCAGTCAGTCATGTCTCTTTCGAGACATGATCGTCCAGAGCGTGTAAAACGTATGGCACTTAACTGACTGACCTTCCCTGGGTAATAGAAATGATTGAATAAAAGATCGAATAATCGGTAGGATGATACAATACACCTTGCTACACATAATGCAAATTTAGGAATATTCAGTTCTACATTTTTTCTTAAATTCATTTATTGTCCAGTATTTAGATTATTCTGACTATTATACGCTCCGAATGGTAGGAATTTTGAACTTTATTACAACCACTGGGGTATATCATTCTCATTCCTTACTAATGCAAAGTTATCTCCCTCTAACCCTGCAAGTTACTTGTAACCTGGTATTGAACTTACAATTCTTTTCGATCAAGTCACAGGAACTAACCAATGTCTATATCCACTGGGCCATTTTTTTTAATCATTTCACGCCGAGCAAGGCGGAAACGCCACTGATGTGCAGGGGGTTACATAAATGTAAAAAGATTAATTAGAAAAAGTGAGGAGTACAAGCTAGTTAGAAAGGAACAATAGAAAGCTGATAAAGCAGGTGCGATGACAGATACATAGGTGGAGAGAAAGGGAAGGTTATACAGGGGTGGGAGAGAGCTAGAGGCCAGTGGTTAGTAGATGAGTATTGACTTTGCATGTAAATTTCTGGAGGTTCTGTCCGTCAGGAAAGCAAGAATACGGGAGTGAGTTCCACAAGCGGGAAGTGCGAGAGAGGAAGCAGGAGTAGAATTGTCGTCTGCATTTGGCTAACCTGACTGTGAATGGCTGGGTCCCAGTTGCCAGTCTGGTTGCACGGGTAAACACCTGTTGAGGTGTTTACCCGTGCAAGACTTATGTGTCTTTAAGAACAAGAGCAACTGAATATTGGGGACTTATAAACTTAATGCCCAGCAACCCTTTTTTTACCAGAGTTCATATTCTAATTCTTTTATGTTAATGGTTTTTTTCTCGTATTTTTGATGTTAATGGTTTTTGCTAGTATTTCACCTGAAGAAGTCTGGAGTGTACAACGACCGAAACGTCGTACAAATGGCAACAAAGATGAGGACAATAGTCCGAATAATGTAAATACCTTAAATACTACCTCATTTCAGAAATATAGACATATCATTTATTGTCCATTTATTTTTCCCCTTTTTCTTTTCTCTTTCATTCTCCCCCCTTTTTAAACTCTGTGAAGGTTTTGTCTATGTGTTCATATTGTATATGTCTATATTTTGTATGTCTGGCTTAAATGATACAATATTCACTTCTCTTTTTAAAAATTTCTTTAGAACAGTCGAAGTAAATTTAGCTTTTACTTTTTTTTTCTAAGGTCTAAATTGGGATAATAATTTTTAATAAATAATTTGTAATGTAATTTTTGAAAGATTTTTGAAAAAAAAATTTATTATTATCTAAATACTTTTTTTTTTAGCTAAAATTTTTGACTTATGGATTTCTGTACACTTGCTCTTTATTTTTTCTCCTCCCCTTCTTTTTGCACTTGTCTAAATTTATGTTTGTTACCACATTTTTGCGTATATATATATATATATATATATATATATATATATATATATATATATATATTCCTTCCTATAATAATGTTTGTGTGATTAATTTCCTCTGTGCATGAATCTCCTTACAACTTTTTGCGTGTGTATAATTTCTTGTTTATTGTTTATGTACGTGTGATGTGTTTCCTTACTCTGTATCATATGCGTAATTTCATGTATCTATTCTCAATTTCTTTCCGGTTTCAAATTCTCTCTGCTATAAAGTTTTTTTTTCAAAGTATTCCAAGTAAAATTAACGTTTATTTATCCATCAACGGTCTGAACGAGGGAACTGTAAACATCTCTCTTTACATAGCTGAAATATATTCTGGGTTTATAACCGTTTAATTAAGTGTTGAGATTTCTTCTCAATATATATATATATATATATATATATATATATATATATATATATATATATATATATATAATATTAACTATAGTAATTACAATACCAATAGTAACAGAACTAACTCTGCCAAAACTAGTACTAATTAAACTATAATTTAAATCGTCTTGAACAACCCACCTAGGACAAATTCGGAGGGAAAAGAGGGGGAAGTAAAAAAAGAAACAAACGAAGTACATGAACAAAAAGTCAAGTAGGACGAAAATCCTAACACTAAAGCGCTCAATACGAAGGTAGAGCAACAAAGACAGAAAATCTAAGCAGGAGCCAACAAACCTACCTAGGTTTCACCCTACAGCTCATCAGGGTAAATTGGCTCCAATTTACCCTGAGGTCTATGGGGTCGTTTCTTTCTTACGGGTACTTGACTTTTTGTTCATGTACTTCGTTTGTTTCGGTTTTTACTTCCTCCTCTTTTCCCTCCGAGTTAGTCCTCGGTGGGTTGTTCAAGACGATTTAAATTATAGCTTAATTGACTCCAATTTACCCTGACGAGCCGTATGGTAGGTTTGTTGGCTCCTGCTTAGATTTTCTGTATATATATATATATATACAGAAAATCTAAACAGGAGCCAATTTTCAATTTCTCAATTTTATATATATATATATAAAATTGAGAAACTGCAAAATGTTTTAGTTATGAAGTTGATTTTTTTATATAATATATTATATTTTATTTTCCATATTTTTTTATACGTGTTTCTACTCTCGTGACCTTCATCAGGCAAGAGCGATTGTTTCCACATATTATTAAAAGAAATTAATTCTCCTTATAACTTTGTGTTCAATTATCGTCTTGTTTGTGTGTAGTAGTTATCCACACTTTTTTGGACGCTTAGAGAAATCTTTCGTTTTAAGGGGTAATAAAATAATCGGGATAGGTCAGAAATGAGGTGAAGAAAAGTGGCCTTTGTTTTTACTTTGTTAAAATGGAAATATATATAAGAAGATACACAGGTCTGTAAAAATTTTAAAAAATAACTATTACGAACAAAAAAATCCCTTAATTGACCCTATTTCTGACCTCTGACCTATTATATTTATATTGTTAATGTATATGCTGGGGATTTTGATAGGTCTTTATGTGTATATAAATGAAATAAATAAAATTGGTTCTCTGTAATTTTAATGTTACATGAGTACAGGGGTGTTATTAATTGTTGACGATGAGGTTTGAAGTCTTACATTTTTCATAGATAATTTTTTTATTTGTTTTTGTCGGTTAGATTTGTTTATTTATTTATAATTAAACTGGAGTATTGATATAAACTATATATTCTTTTTCATGTTCACTCACCGCAAAATGAAGGTCGTTTTAAATGGGCGTGCCTCTTCATCCTACAGCACGAATGTTGGTGTTCCACAGGGCTCTATCCTGGGCCAGACGCTCTTCCTTATTTTCATCAACGACCTCCCAAGTCCCAAGTAGGCATCTACGCAGATGACAGTACAATATACTCCCGCGCCAGTAAGAAACCTCTCGTGACGGACAGACATAATCTCGCTAATGACCTTGAACGAGATCTACACTCTGTGGTGAATTGGGGCAAAAAGTGGCTTGTCAACTTCAATGCGTCTAAGACCAAGCTGTTGTCTGTCAACCATCACAGGTAACCCCTCCTGCCTCTCATAAGCATAGACCAAGCGATTCTCCCTGAGAGCAATACAGTGCGCCTTCTCGGCCTTACCCTCTCTTCAGACCTCAAATGCAACCACTCTATCGAATCCATAGCTAAATCTACTGCTAAGAAGGTTGGGTCATTATGTCAATCCAGGATGTTTTTTCGGCTGAATCCATCCTGCATATATACAAGTCAACCATCCGTCCGTGCATACTGCTGCTATTTATGGTCAGGCGCCCCTGCTGTTCTCCTCAGTGTTCTTGACAGGCTCCAAAGGAGAGTCTGTAATGTGATAGGTACTGATCTGGCGGCTCGACTGCAGCCACATCCCCACCGTCGAAATGTGGCTGTTCTATAAATACTTTCATGGCTTCTGCTCGGACGAACTTAAGTCACTGGTGCCTCCTCAACAGGTGTTTACTCGTACAACCAGGCTGGCAACTGGGTCCCACCCATTCACAGTCAGGTAAGACAATTCTACTCCTGCAGCTTCTTCTCTCGCACTTCCCGCCTGTGGAACTCGCTCCCGTATTCTTGCTTTCCTGACGGCTACAACCTCCAGAAATTTAAATGCAAAGTCAATACTCATCTACTAACCACTGGACTCTAGCTCTCTCCCCACCCCTGTATAACCTTCCCTTTCTCTCCACCTGTGTATCTGTCATCGCACCTGCTTTCTATTGTTCCTTTCTAACTAGTTTGTACTCCTCACTCTTTTCTAATTAATCTTTTCACTGTTATGTAGCCCCCCCCCGCTCATCAGTGGCATTTCTGCCTTGCTCGGGGTGAAATGATTAAAAAAAACTCTCTTTATATATATATATATATATAGTCACCCGCAGACAGATCTGTATCGGTAGACAGATCTTTACTATACTATATATATATATATATATATATATATATATATATATATATATATATACTACAGCTCTGTAGGATATATATATAAAACAAAGATTCTACAATCACTGACACAAATTTTCCAACGCTTTCTTTAAACACCAAACCACCCGATCAAAACACTATTGGAAATTAAAGACAAAAGACTCACCTCAGAAATTAAATGGAGAACATTTATAAAAATTTCAGTGAAATATTAAACCAAAGAAATGAACTCATTTTCGAATGCAGAAACTAAAATAGATATAAAATTACAGAATAAAATGGACGTTACACTTAAAATTTTTATTCGATTAAAAACTGACATATAACTTTACTAAACCTCACAATTGTCAAAAACTCTCAATCGTTAATTTAATTTGAGATTAAGTTGTACTAACATTATGATACTTATAAATATGTAAGCGTATATATATATATATGAGTGAGTGTGTATGTAGGTTTATATATATATGTGTGTGTATGCGTATGTATGTGCATGTGTATATATATATATGTATGTATGTATACGCATATGTATTTTTGTGTATGCGCGAGGATGTATATATATATATATATACAATTAAAATACTTTTTAGATGAATATGCAGTAACACAGACACTACTTACACATTAGAGCACTCGCGCAAGCACACACACACACACATACACACACGTGTTTGTATATACGTGTGTGTGCGCCCGTGTGTGTTCCAGAACAAAACAGATGATTTGATCGCTATAGAGGAAATCATATGATCGCACCAATAATTTCAATTATTGATTGATTCTGATCCACCATTTTACTTTGCGGCTTTATAAAACGCCATTGGGTTATCACAGTCGACTTAATGATTCAAGTATGGCTCAGCCAGTATGTCAGGTTCTGCACTGAAACCCGATATTGGAACTAAGAAATCATAAGATCGATTCTTTTTAGAATTTTTTTATTTTTTCATTCTTTCTGAGGGAACAAGATTCAGGAAACTTATATACATATTTCTTCTCATAGATGAGAGGCGCTGCTGCTAGACGTTCAATCTGACTTGCTTGCATGTATCTAGGGGAAATTTTAACTGATCGATACAAACATGCTTGATTTTCTTGAAAATCATGCAATCGATTTATCATTTGCCTACACATTTATTTACCTATAAATATATTCAAAGACATACACAAACGCAAAGTCACAGATAAATGGAAAGACAGACTGATTAGTAGATAGATAGATAGATAGATAGATAGATAGATAGATAGATAGATTAAACAGACTGGCATAGATAGATAGATAGATAGATAGATAGATAGATAGATAGATAGATAGATTAAACAGACTGACATAGATAGATAGATAGATAGATAGATAGATAGATAGATAGATAGATAGATTAAACAGACTGGCATAGATAGATAGATAGATAGATTAAAAATATATATATAGATAGATAGATAGATAGATAGATAGATAGATAGATAGATAGATAGATAGATGGATAGATAGATAGATAGATTAAACAGACTGGCATAGATAGATAGATAGATTGATTGAACAGACTGGCATAGATAGATAGATAGATTGATTGAACAGACTGGCATAGATAGATAGATAGATTGATTGAACAGATCATAGATAGATAGATAGATAGATAGATAGATAGATAGATAGATAGATAGATAGATAGATAGATTGAACAGACTGGCACAGATAGATAGATAGATTGAACAGACTGGCACAGATAGACAGACAGACAGACAGACAGACAGACAGACAGACAGACTGGAACAGACTGGCACAGACAGACAGACAGACAGACAGACAGACAGACAGACAGACAGACAGACTGAACAGACAGACAGACAGACAGACAGACAGACAGACAGACTGATTGATTGAACAGACTGGCATAGATAGATAGATAGATAGATAGATAGATAGATAGATAGATAGATAGATTGATTGAACAGACTGGCATAGATAGATAGATAGATAGATTGATTGAACAGACTGGCATAGATAGATAGATAGATAGATTGATTGAACAGATCATATAGATAGATAGATAGATAGATTGATTGGTTGACTGGCATAGATAGATAGATAGATAGATTGATTGAACAGACTGGCATAGATAGATAGATAGATAGATAGATTGATTGAACAGACTGTGTTAGATAGATAGATAGATAGATAGATTGATTGAACAGACTGGCATAGATAGATAGATAGATAGATTGATTGAACAGACTGGCATAGATAGATAGATAGATTGATTGAACAGACTGGCATAGATAGATAGATAGATTGAACAGACTGGCATAGATAGATAGATGATTGAACAGATCATAGCATAGATAGATAGATTGATTGAACAGACTGGTATAGATAGATAGATAGATAGATAGATAGATAGATAGATAGATAGATAGATAGATAGAACAGACTGGCATAGATAGATAGATAGATAGATTGATTGAACAGACTGGCATAGATAGATAGATAGATTGGAACAGACTGGCATAGATAGATAGATTGATTGAACAGACTGGCATAGATAGATAGATAGATTGATTGATTGAACAGACTGGCATAGATAGATAGATAGATAGATAGATAGATAGATAGATAGATAGATAGATAGAACAGACTGGCATAGATAGATAGATAGATAGATTGATTGAACAGACTGGGTAGATAGATAGATAGATTGATTGATTGAACAGATCATATAGATAGATAGATAGATTGAACAGACTGGCATAGATAGATAGATTGATTGAACAGACTGGCATAGATAGATAGATAGATTGATTGATTGAACAGACTACATAGATAGATAGATAGATTGATTGAACAGATCATACATAGATAGATAGATAGATAGATTGATTGAACAGACTGTATAGATAGATAGATAGATTGATTGATTGAACAGACTGGCATAGATATATAGATAGATAGATTGATTGATTGAACAGACTGGCATAGATAGATAGATAGATTGATTGATTGAACAGACTGGCATAGATAGATAGATAGATTGATTGATCGAACAGACTGGCATAGATAGATAGATAGATTGATTGATTGAACAGACTGGCATAGATAGATAGATAGATTGATTGATTGAACAGACTGGCATAGATAGATAGATAGATAGATTGATTGAACAGACTGGCATAGATAGATAGATAGAGAGATTGATTGAACAGACTGGCATAGATAGATAGATAGAGAGATTGATTGAACAGACTGGCATAGATAGATAGATAGAGAGATTGATTGAACAGACTGGCATAGATAGATAGATAGAGAGATTGATTGAACAGACTGGCATAGATAGATAGATAGATAGATAGATAGATAGATAGATAGATTGAACAGACTGGCATAGATAGATAGATAGATAGATAGATAGATAGAACAGACTGGCATAGATACATAGATAGATTGATTAAACAGACTGGCATAGATAGATATATATCAACAGAATGAGGTAGATACTTCTAGTCCAATATATTTTTTTAGCAAATTCCCAAATGTAGAACTCAATTCCGTTTCCTTCAAAAATGTAAATGCAACATCAATCCCCTTGATCAGTCTTCTTGAATCCATATCATATTTTGTCTTTTCCTTCATCCTCCTTATACTCAGTCTTTTCTTTTACTATCACTCCATGCAACCCCGTACGTACTAGTGCCATTCCCGTATTACTTGAAGAGAAATTGTTTTACAAAAGTGAATAGTGATAGATATGAATAAACTGGCATAGATGTGGATAGATAGATAGATAGATAGATAGATAGATAGATAGATAGGAATAGACTGAGATATCCAAATATGCTGATACTATATCTGCGTACTTATTATTGGCTTTGTAATGTTAATGACGTTGACGTTCAGTGGATATCGACTCGGAACAAGAAATTAAGCAGCCGAGTTCGAATTCCAAGTGAATTCCTTGCATTCAGTTGAGCGCAAATATCCTTGGGAAAGGTGTTAATTCGTCTCTTCCCTCCATTTATCAGTCAAATAACAGGATGTCTCATCAGGTGGTGTGGACAGGAAGATTCCTGTCCACGCCACCTGATGAGACATATAGTTTCAATGTCGAAACAAATGTACGATTTGTAGTGGATATATAAAACATTTGTACATGTTCTAAAATATAATTTATAATGAATTTTCACTGCTCTATATATTATATATCGAGCACTGGTTTAGATTAATGTTTTGGACATTGTAATATTTTTCTTCCTTCCTTATTCACTCGGATATATATATATATATATATATATATATATATATTACTGAAAATCCCGAAGATTAAAAAAATGAACATTATTTTTTATTGATACTCGTACTTGAATTAGATATTCTGTTTTTAATCAAATAGTATATTTTATGTCTACCAGCCTGATTAATTTACGATAAATTCTGTTACGAAAATATGTGTCATTCGGCAGGATTCGAACCATAGGGGAAGCTACCAATTAATCTGGAGCGTCTGTCTGTTTGTTTGTCTGTCTGTCTTTCTTTCTTTCTTTCTTTCTTTCTTTCTATCTATCTATCTATTTATTTATTTATTTATTTCCCTTGGTTCGTAAGTACCTATGTACTTATAAAACAATATGTAAATAATGAACAAACTACCAATCTCTCTGTGTAGATTATCTACATATTCACCATACTAAAGCAATCGGCATTCTTCAAAAAAAGCGAATTTCAGACATATATATATATATATATATATATATATATATATATATATATATATATATATATGTATGTATGTGCGTGTCTATCTATCTATCTATCTATATGTATAGATTAAAGTACTTAATATCATGAATAAACCTATGTAAATTTACAAGTATTTTATTAAGGCCTGACTATTGCATTTAGCTAGCATAAAAAGTTGTCGCCTCTGGGTGTTGACTTCAATATCTACTTATATCTAATAATGTATGTGTGGGGGTATAACTGCTTGTGTGTGTACGTGTGTGTTCGTATGTGTGAATACTCAGATGGCAGGTGTAAAACGTCATATTATTTAGCGATTTCTTTTAAGCTATTCACGCTATGTCTGTGCTTTACAGAAAAATTCAAAAGAATTTCGTATGTCTCCCACTTTCAGCGAAGAATCGCAAACCGTGCAAGATATGAAGCGGGCGCGCTCGTCAGTCTTTCTACACCTGCTTTAAGCAAATTCGAAAGGTGGCAGTCGACTTATAAACCTAACGCTCAGCGTTTAGAAAACCTAGTAACATAGATCTTCACAACGCCATAAATCTAAATCATAAAAAGCAGAGATAACGTAGAAATTTGCTCAATTTAACCCGTGTCTTTGTTCCTCGACCCCCTTCCTCGATATGACCATTTGTGAGTATATCTTTGAAATTCTATATTGGCTTGGTTTTCCTTGTGAACGCCGCAAAATAATATCGTTTTGTTCAGAGCCCAAATAAACAAGCAATGTTTTAGGAATCGAGAGGCGGTGGCTTTTTATAAGTGTACAAATAGCTTGCGTCATCATAGTCAGCAATATAATCCCTGTGTGTTGCATATATCCTTAATGGCTGGTTACCTAACCAGCTTCCATGGTATGTCTCGATCACGTGCTAATGTCTTAGAAGAATCTCTTCTTCTTCTTCTTCTTCTTCTTCTTCTTCTTCTTCTTCTTCTTCTTCTATGTGCCCTGTCCCTTCAAGACGTAGGCGATCATGGCTTTCCACGTTTCCCTATTCCTAGTGGCTCTGAGCATGCCTTCTCCTGTTACACAATGTAACCCTCGCTCCATTATCCACCTCATTAGATCCTTATATGTTATCCATTATTTCCCTTGTCTCTTTTTCCCTCTATCTGGCCTGTTAGTATCAGGTTCTCCCAGCCCTACTTCCTCATTGCATGTCCCAAGAATTTCACCTGTCTCTTCCTGATGCTCAATATTAATTTCCTTTTTGTTTCCATCATTTCTAAGACCTCATCATTGCTCACATGCTCGATCCATGATATTCGCAGCATCCTTCTGTAGAACCACATTTCAGTTGCTTCAAGTTTTTCCTTCATCTTTGATTATATTGTCCAGCATTCACTGCCATATTGAAGGACAGACAGCACGTAGCAATTCAGTACCCTCTTCCTTGTTTCTAGCGAAATTGTGCTGTTTCTTAATACCTTACTCAACTTCTGGAATGCTTCCTTCGCCATGCCAATTCGCCTTCGGATCTCTGTTTCGCACTTTCCGTCTTCTGTTATAACACTTTCCAGGGATTTAACTTTTGTACCTCCTGGATTCTAGTATCCCCAACCTGTATTTGGTATGTTGGGTTGCCCGTTTTACTGATGACCATGCATTCGGTTTTCTTGCAGTTTATTTATAGTCCTTTCTTTTTAATTTCTTCAGCTACCTTCTGTAGGAGGTTTTGTATTTTCTTTTCTGTGTCTGCTATCAGCATTGTATCGTCTGCGTATCTTAGGTTGTTTAAATTGTGGCCTCCGATTACGAATCCAGGCATAACTTTTAGGGTCCTCAAAATATTGTCGCTGTACAAGTTGAACAGATCAGGTGAAAAGATCATCCTTGTCTTACGCCCCTTTCTATCTTTGTATATTTACTAAATTCATTACCTGTCCGTTTGCAAGCGGTCTGCTGCCAGTAAAGATACATGATTACTCTCAATTCTTTCTCAAATATGTCCAGGCTGCCGAGCATTTTCATCAATTCTTTGTGGCGTATTTATGTCACCACATTTGTTCTAATTTTTTTTTTTTTAGAACTGTTTCTCTGTTATTCCTTTGCAGTATATCACCAAATGATTTATTGAAATATCATGATTTTTGAAGCTGAACAGTTGCTAATAATTTTACCTCGCATTAGTTTACATGGATATGGATATATGCTCAATCAGTTAGTTAAATGCCATATATTATACACTCTTAGGCCTTCATGTCTCTTTCAATCCATAACTGACAATGTAGAATATTTTCCCGCGGTAGGTTGACATTTTTTCTGCGGTAGACTGATTTCTAACAAAGACTATAATATCAACCTGTCCTGCTATTTAACCTATAGCTGGGGGAAAATATACCTTCCTAATGATATTTATGCGCAAGAAATTCGAACATTTTTCTACCGATACCAGTCACACCACAACGTACATCTTTCAGATTTTGAGAAAATTAAATTCCCTCTGTATCATACCAGAATAGTATTTTGACTCAGTATCAACCAGACGACTGCAGAACCTGATGTAGATGCTACTTTTGCAAACGTGTAAACAAAATACATGGAGGTGGACAGAATAATAGAAAAAACTTGAAACTTTAAGCAAATTTGTTTCAATACGAGTTAGAACCTCATTTGGTTGTAATTACAACTTAACTTCTGCATGTGATCGGCTAGTCCAAAGTAGGAATAGCTTCCAGAATAGATTTCGTCCATTCTTCAGCTAAAACAGCTTCCAGTTCTATCACTGAAGATGATAGAGGATATCAACTCCTCACTTGTTTTTCTAAAATGAACCTTAAATGTTCAATGCTGAAATCTTGAGACTGTGGTACCCAGATTCTTTTTCACTAGAATGTTCCTCATGCCATTCAGCTACAACTTTAGCAGCATGAATAGGTGCATTATCATCGTAAATCATGGATTTTCCCTCCGATAATAGTTCCTTAATCATAGGTTGAAAATGATCACTTAAAATTCTTAAATAGTCTAGACTCTTGATGTTAAGAAAAACTTATTTTAATAATATCTGTAAAATAAAACAACAATGTTGGCAAAGAAATGAAGCACACTAATATTAAATCAATAAACACAAAACTAAACAAGCTTTTGATAGTTTAATCAAATTTTCTAAATTATGCTAATATGGTATTAGGTGCTTCTATTATTTTGTCCACCACTTGTATAGGCATATAAATATCCATGACAACAGTGAATACAGAGTCTCTCAAACGTTGCAGACATTAATATAATATCTACGTTTCGGACGTGAGTGCAAAAGCTCCAAAATTATCAACTGCTACTTCCTAATGCTTCGTGTATGAGTCCTATCTCGGACATCTAGGCGTTTAGGTTTTACTTTACTACGTTGGTAGGGGGTTGCCTTAGGTCTTTCTTTCCTTGTTTTCGTCTTTTTCGTCTATGGTGTTCTGGCTTCTGGCAAGGTGTCTGTTTGTCATACCAACATAGTTGTTTTTTCTGTATACATATGTATATAAATATATAGAGGGACAGATGGACAGACAGGTAGAGAAAGAGAGAAAATTAACGCGGAGAATTTTGTCACTTAGCTAAACAGATTATTGCCGACTTCGAAGTTTCATGAAAGTATTACTGTGATGTCTTTCTCCTCAGTGGGTTGAGATAGAAAGAATATGGATGTTTGATATTGCTTTTGTGTAAAAAAAAAAGGCTGGGAAGCAGTAGCAGAGAAGCAAATGCTCTGATGAGTGAAGACATGACAATAATGTTTTCACAAAATTTGAAGACGGAATAATTATGTTCAGTTAAGTGACAAACTTCTCCACATTAACACATCACTCAATAAGCCCCGGGGCGAACATATAGATGGCGCCACTAATAAAAAAATTCATGTGATTTTTATGAAATACTAACCTTCAAATGGCACATGACAATACTTGGGCCTAATCGGATTATTAGTTTACAAGTTACAATTATTTAAGTGAACCTACTGTTGCAAATTTTCAAAACAATGGAGAAATCTAAATTAGGTGCGTTGAAAAGGCATTGCTTTCTGATGCGAAAACTACTGTTCAAGCAAAGCAATGATAAGTGTTATTCGGACTCAGTTCCGTCGGAAACAACGGTTAAAAGGTGGTATGCTGACTTTAAGTGCAGTCATACAGACATAAATGTTGCTGAACGCTCAGTTCACGCAAAATCGGCAGGTGTCCGGGAAAACACACACAAAAAAAATTCCACTCAATCGATCGTAAATTGATTTTCTTGAGATAGCACAAGAGTTGCACATAGCAGAAAAAAATACATTCACCATTTTGCATAAACGTTTGTCAATGAGAAAGCATTGTTCATAGTGTGTCCCGCGTTTGTTCACAGTCGATCGAAAACAACAACACGTCGACGATTCACTGCAACAAGAAGTAAATATGTGACAATAGAGAAAACATGGATCCACCACTTCACTCCGGAGTTAAATAGGCACTCAGCTGAGTTGACAGCAGCAGATAAAAGCCCTCCAAAGCGAGTAAAGACGCAAACATCAACAGGCAATGATTTGGCCACAGTAGTTTGGGATGCGCAAGGTTTTTGTTCATCGATTACCTTGAAAAAAGAACTATCAATAGCGAATATTATACAGCATTATTATACGACCGCAAATGAAGAAGAAAAAAAGTGGTCTTTCAGCAAGATAACCACATTGTCAAAAGTCGATCTCAACGATGTCAAAACTACATAAATTGCTTTCGCATACACCCTATTCTCCAGATCTGTCCCCCAGCGACAACTGGCTGTTTGCAAACCTCAAAAGAATGCTCCAGGAAAAAAAGATTTGAATCCAAGAAGTGATATCGAAAACTGAGGCGTATTTTGAGACCAAAAACAAATCGTTTTATAAAAGAGGCATTGAATTGTTAGAGAAGCGTTGAAATCAATATGTCACCATGGAAGCAGACTATGTTGATGGCTAAATTTGAATTTTCCCTAAAAGTTGTTGCGTTATTAGGTAGGCCCATTATTTAGTGTGATGTTCTATATATATATATATATATATATATATATATATATATATATATATATATATACATTCAATATATTGAATATTTTTATATCAGTCCATGAATTAGAGGAGAAAGAATATATATATATATATATATATATATATGTGTGTGTGTGTGTGTGTGTGTGTGTGTGTGTGTGTGTGTGTGTGTGTGTAAATGTGTGCCTGTGTGAATTTAGGCAGCAAATTCTCTTTTAAAGGTGTCTGATTAAATAAATTACAAACATTATGCCTGCTTATTTTTAATAAAATCCGTTCATACTCGCGAATATTCCTTCTTGTATTATAATTCAAAGATATGAGAAAGGCTCTGTAACATTTAAAGTTGATTTTATTTTCCATTTTCTTAAGTTCCCAAGTACCTTCAGTTTCTTTTCGAGATCACCTTTATGAGTTATAAGTAGTAGTAACAAACAATAAGCATAAAACTGTGTTGCTATATATTACTTTAATTTTTTCTTTATGATTCAAATGAAACGGTTGAAAGTTATGCTTAGCATTCATAAAAACTTGAAAACTATCCACTGTGGAATTTGTGTGTTTAAAAGTCATGGTCATGCACGTATTAAAGTATTTTAGAACATTTCTACAGTATTAGTAGCTGATTCTGTTAAGTTTTTTTATGTACATTGCTTCGAGCATCTGCATGTATATATATATATATATATATATATATATATTTATATATATATGTGTGTGTGTGTGTGTGTGAGTGTGTGTGTGTGTGTGAGAGAGAGAGAGAGAGAGAAAGAAAGAAAGTGAGCGCTTAGAAGAAACGTTAAAAGTGTCAACTCGCTACAAAATCAATTTTCTTCATTTTTAGTAAGAATTTAAACAACGCACTTTTGCAAAAAACATCTATAGAAAAAGAAAATTCAACTTTCATCGAACATTCAGTCGGTTAAGTGCCATACGTGATACACGCTTAGGGCGATCATGCCTCGAAAGAGGCATGATTGACTGAGCAGAATATTATCCCGCAGTAGGTGGCCATGTTTTCTGCGGTAGAGTAGTTGCCTGCCAAGGTTATAGAACCCAATCTGTCCTATTATTTAACCCATAATTGGAGAGATGGGACGGATTAATGCCTTTCCCAAAGAGTATTTGTGCCTAAATGAATGCAAGGAATTCAACTGGAATTCGAATTCGGCAACCCGATCTCTCGTTCCAAGTCGATATTCACTACACTACAAATGCACCAAATCGAACATTATAGGACTCGTAATTACGCAAATCAAGAATACTTCTCTTGTGCAGTAAGGTATGGTTATATCAAACCTCAAAGAAATCTTACATTTCCTATTTGAAATCATTGAAATACAATAGCCATGTAGATTTACTTTATCGCTCGCCATAAGATTCGTTAAAGCTTTATAATTGATTCATTAGAGTATTCTTTTTTTAATTTAATATTTTGGATTACTTTACACCATAGCCGTTAAAATTGTTATCGCTTGATGCATTCTTTATCAAAAAAAAATTTGCACTTTTTAAATCCAGAAATTTAATTATTCTTTCACAAAAATCATTGAATCAAAATATTTATGTCTATAATGTAATCTCAAAAAATATCTCAAATCTCATACAAAAAACGTTGCATTAGGTAAATTTCATGTCTTTCTTTACTATTTCCAGAATAACGATGCAAATCTGTCATGTTATGAATTGAAACATGTATTCTGGGATGATGTGAAGCTTCAGAGGTGTGACGTGGTTCATAATACGTGTGCATTCTAGATTTTATCTCCCTTTGTGTTGTATTCACATGAACACAAAAACATTTATGACAGTTTTGAATGGCAATATTGACTACTGCTGTTATTATTGAGCGTACATTATCGAATGCTATTATTGAGCGTATATTATTGTATAAACGATAACTGACAATGAAATATATATATATATATATATATATATATATATATATATATATATTCTTTTTCTTTAATCCGAAATGGAAAAGCAGGATGGTAAATTCCAAGAACCTGATCCTATTTAATATTAAAAAAATTTAATATTAAAAAATGATACAGGAGGTGAGCTCAATGTACTTAAAATTACAGAGCCAATATACATTAAAGTCAATTTTTAAAAATTCAAAAATGTTGAATAAACCTTTCGACATGAAATCTCTAAGAGAGAATTTGCTTCTCCTCAGCAACGCAGTTCTAAATTCAAAATGAAGAAAAATAGGGTTAAGAAGGAGGAAAAAATGAATAAATATCGGTTAAGATTTTGGAAATATACGTCACAAGAGATTTTTTGGAAGTCCGTCTATTTTTGGTTTTTACTTTGTAAGTGAAGAGATGGGAGATTGGCATGTCTCGCTTAACAGACAGAAAGAGTTAAGGAAATGACAGGTCGTTAAATTGATAATTGGGTTAAACAAACGGAACAGAAAGAGCGAGGGCGGAATATAAAAAGAGTGTACAGAGAAAAGATAAAGAATGGGAAAAAGGAAGGAAAGAAAAAGGAGAGAATATCAAATATCAAATACAAAACGCTCGATACGTGTCAAATACGTTCAACTTTAAATGTTTAAAAGGGTTAGACATTTGGAAACTTATTTGAAAAGGTATATTTCGGAAAAAAATAAAATTACAAATAAGGTTTAAAAAATTTAAGTTTATCTAATTAAAGATACTTTAGGTATAGACGAAGGAAATAACAAAGAAAATTATAACTCTAAAAACTATTAAAAAGATATATGCTGGCAAAGGAAAAAGGGGTTTAGTAAAGGAATCCATATTTTATAAAGATAGGCAATTAAAGAAGAATGGGAGAGGAAGGTAGAGGGGTTAAACTACCTTTTGAAGTTAAAATTAAAATAATTTATCAAAGGACATTAGATTTATATTTATATCCTAAACTCTAAAAATTAGGAATTTTAAATTTTAAATTTAAGTATTCAAAAAACTGGGTTTATGGCGGCACTTACTAATCAATTCCCTTCTAAGATTCAGGAGCAAGTGCTGGTAAGGATACTTCAATATTAAAATGTTTTCTAGTAAACATATATATATATATATAAAGACTTGAATGAGTTCTGTTCTCGCCGTTTTCCAACAGATTAAATTCTTAGAACCGCGTGCGTGTAGTTTAAGATGGTAATCCATCCATATGAAAGTACTATAAGGAAATTTACTGCACTACTTTATTCAAAATAAATCTGCAGCTGAAGGACGCAGAATTTTTGTTGAAACTTACGGCAACCATACTCTGTCGGAAACAAAGTGCAAAGATTGGTTGAGATGCCTTAAAAAGAATTATTTTGATGTTAAAGATAAAGAACACTCTGGAGCACGGAAAAAGTTTGAAGACGAAGAATTTGAGGCATTGCCTCATGAAGATTCATGTCAGGCGCAATCTGAATTGGCAGAATCATTAAAAGTTGGTCACACAACAGTTTTGAAAAGTTTTGTAATCATTAGGAATGATTCAAAATCAATGACATTAGGTACCGTACAAGTTAAAGCCGATATACGTCGTATTGGCACCTTGTCACGTGTAAACGGTTGTTTAAACGGCAAAAAAAGTTTTTTGCATCATATCATGCCCGGCGATGAAAGGTGAATAGAGTACGATAACCCTAAGCGTATAAGTCCATGGGGTAAACCCGGTCATGTGCCAAGATCGGCAGCATAGCTGAATCGATATGGCTCGAAGAATTTGCTCTGCATTTGGCAGAATCTTCTGAGTATAATTTATTATAAGATGCTCGAACCGGCCGAAACCATCACGGGGTATCGCTATCGATTATAACTCATGCGGCCGTTAAATATATATATAATCGATAATGATAGATAAAATATTATACATGCGATAATATATAAATATTTATATATATATTAATATTAATTATAGTTGTAATACCAATAACAACAGAACTAATTCTGTCAAGATTATCAATAATTAAACTACAACTGAGATCGTCTTGAAATCCACCGGGAACTAACCAGCAGGGAAAAGAAGGGGAAGAAAAAATAGAAACAAACGAAATATTTGAACAAAAAGTCAAGCATTCGTGAGAATGAAAAAAAACGAAGAAGAAAACCTTAACAATAAAGGGCCCAATACGAAAGCCGAGTGCATAAAGCACCCAATGCGAAAGTAGAGCAAACAAAATCGAAAATCCAATTGAGCAAATAACCTATCACGGTTTACCTTAACAGCTCGTCAGGGAAAATTTTCCCTGACGAGCTGTTACGACGAAACGGTGGTAGGTTATTGGCTCATTTAGATTTTCGATTATATATATATACGAGATACTGATCTATCTATCTATCTATCTATCTATCTATCTATCTATCTATCTATCTATAGATAGATAGATAGATAGATAGATAGGTGTTTATATATCAAGAACAGTATTAGGAAAAATTTATGATAAAGTGAAAAATGGTTTAATGTGACACATTTGGTTATTGAGGAATTTATCTTACTAAATGTGCACTTGCACCACGTGTGTGTGTGTGTGTGTGTGTGTGTGTGTGTGTGTGTGTGTGTTTACGATGAGATATCAAGCAAAACTCTCCCAGAAGGATAATCTCCTAGAATATCTAATGCAATTCATATGAGAATGCCGGGGGAAATTTTGACGACGTTCCTCATGTATCTTCTTCACATTTGTTTTCATATTTTCCTTGCGATTTTATTGTGATTGGTCGCTTTGCATGGTCATAATATTAAGCCGATTTAGATTGATTTTGAAGCATGGTGCCACTGAAAACCCTAAATTACGATTGACAAACGCGTAAAAGATCGTTTCAATATACTGAGTAGCAATTCGACGAGCGGCCATTGAGATTCTTAATGCAGGCACGTTGTCTGAAATAGTCAGCCATTGTAAAAATGACAAACTTGTCCAGATATTCACATCATAATTGACACTATATTTTTGTATTGATATGCAGTACTTGATAACGAATCGCAAATATTCTGCTACTTATTGCGCTATATATATATATATATATATATATATATATATATATATATAGTCACTCGCAGGCATATCTGTTTCGACAGCAAAACAGGTTTATATATATATATATATATATATATATATATATATATGCATTCTATATGAGAAATAGGTATATGTAGGCGTAGGCAGATAATAATAATAAATAAATAAATAATTAAATAAATACGCAGGTGTACAGAGATACACACACATACACACGTATAGATAGATAGATAGATAGATAGATAGATAGATAGATAGATAGATAGATAGATAGATTACGGAAATTAACGAAGATTAACGAAATAGGTATAAACAACCGACAATTTGAAATTATTTGTTTGAACATTATCTTTGATCGATACTCGTATTTAAGTAGATATTCTGTTTATAATCACACAGTATATATATTTATTTCTATCGGCCTGGTTATTTGCGATAAATGTTTTTTTGTTACTAATTCCTGCCGAATGACACACATATTCGGAACAAAAAATATTTTAAATAATCAGGCTGCTGAAAATAAATATATATCATGTTTGATTATAAACAGAATATCTATTTAAGTACGAGTGTCGATCAAAAATAATGTTCAAACAAATAATTTCATATATATATATATATATATATATATATATATATATATATATGTATAAAATTATTTGGTTCAACCCCCCCTACAATAATGAAGTCAAATCCAAAATAGGAAAAATGTTTTTTTAGTTAATAGATAAACATTTCAATTCAAATAATAGACTTAAAAAAATATTTAACAGGAGTACTATTAAATTGAGCTATTCCTGTTTACCTAATATCGGTAAAATCATTAACAATACCAACAAAAGTAAATTAAAAGATAATATTACGGCCCCTAGTAATAATAACGTTAATAAACATAAGTGTAATTGTAGAACTAAAAAGGACTGCCCGATTAGAGGTAATTGCAATCAGACAAGCGTAGTGTATAAAGTTAAAGTTTATGTTAACGAAAATGACAAAAGCCCCAAGACATACATAGGATCAACACATGACAATTTTAAAAGTAGGTTTTATAACCATAAAACTTCTTTCAAAAACGAGAAATATAAGCATAGCACAGCATTATCTACCTATGTATGGGAAATAAAAGCCAAAATTAAAAAGGATCCCATTCTGAAATGGGAAATAATAAAAAAGTGCCCTAACGATAATAAAAACAATAAATTTTGTAGGGTATGTGACGAGGAGAAGCTAGCAATAGCTAAATTTGAACCTGCCAACAAACTTATTAACGCTAGAACAGAAATATTAAATAAGTGTAGAATGCACAAAATGAAGTTTCTTACTTAGACTATCGGACCTTAATGTGACCCCCACCCAATATATTTTTTTTCTCTTTTTTTCTTTCCTCAAGCAACCCCTTCCCCCAAATGGGTTAGTCTTTAATAGGTGTCTATTTGATTAGTCCTTGGTCTGCCTTTGCCCTGACGAGCCGTTGTGCGAAACCGCGGTAGGTCTTGGCGATCTTGCGATTTTTTTCGTATATATGTATATATATATGCAAATACACATACATACATGCATATACTCACACGTTCATATATAAACAAATGAAAAATAAATATGAATAAAATTAGACCCATACAGTGAAAGAAATGAAAGTGAAAATCGCTAAAGCACAAATTGATGAGTAAATATGCATATAATAAAGTGCAAAGAATTTTTTTTATAATCGCTAAGAAATAAATTAATGAATAAATAAATAAATAAATAAAAAGAAAATCTGACCGTATATATTTTAGTCAGGATCTATTTAAGCAGATATTTATTTTATGTCTTCATGTGGTCATTAATTACCTTCTTTCGTTTTACGAATTAGAGTTTATAAAGTATTTTAAGATGATAATTTTTTCTAAAATGCCTAAGTTAAATCTGTTTCTTATTCCATTAAATGATTTGGTTCCCGCTATCATTTTCGAGGTAATACTTGTGTTTTTTGTTTGTTTTTTTTTTTTGTTTTTTTTTTGTTTTTTTTTGTTTTTTGTTTTTTTTTGTTTTTGTTTTTTTTTTTTTTTTGGGGGGGGGGGGGTAACCAAAAATATTCGGAGGGAGCAATACTATTCTTTTATTTATTATTATTAGAAGTCAATTTATGATTATTGAATTGTAATTTTCATTTAATGTCAATTGATCCAAAACAGAACTTAATATCGCCGATGTATATATATATATATATATATAATAATAATAATAAAACCGACTCTGTACGTATTCTAATCTTAAAATGTTACACAAGTAATTTTTAAAGACCACGAATAACCAGCAGAATCTAACTCCGTTATTGTCCTCGGCTATAGAGCTTTGGACAAAGAGGGCAAAAAAAAGAAAACTGCGTAGGACCGACAATACATACGGTTCTTCACAGTAAAGAAAAAAAACCCTCGACGAGCCGTTGTGCGAAACCGCGGTAGGTCTTGGCGATCTTGCGATTTTTTTCGTATATATATATATATATCTATATATATATATATATATATATATATATATATATATATATATATAGTTTGCATCTATGCGGATGACACTATTTTTTACTCCCGTCTCAATAGGAAATTCGCTAAGACAGACAAAATCAGCATTGATTGTAAGTCTTTTTCAAGAGAAGCAACTATGCTTAACTGTGTCAGGGAATGCTTTTTTTTTTAATTTAATAACTCCAAGACATAACTGCTTCCCTTTAACCACTATAGACAATTTTTTCTGCCCGTCATCAATATGGCCGATGCTAGTCACCTGAAGAGCAACGCACTGCCCCTCGTTGGCCTCACTTTAGCAACCGACCGGATGTGGAACGAATATATAATGTCTATCGCTACATCTACTTCTAGGAAGTTTGTGTCACTGTTTCATGCCAGATTTTTTTTTCTTTCATCAGAATCCATCTTGCACATTTATAAATCGATTACTTGGATGTAGACCGTTGTGTTAATTTTTTTAATATGTACGGTTTTGGAAGTTAATGGTTAACTCTAGACTTAAACAGGTAAAATTGTTATGATCTGGAAAATAATAATCTTGGGAGTCTCTTTCATAAAAGAACAAATCACGAAATGAAACTTTTCGAGTAGAACATATTTCTCATTGATGAAATACGGAGAGATTGTGGTTGTTTACTAGAACGTGGATGGTACGGCGGGTCTTAGGCCTGAAAGTTAGAAATCCCAGAACCGAGGAATGTATTTTGTCCAACCACTTACCATGGAGGATGTGCGTTGTGGTGCGGTGAATATTGGCTCGATATGAGAAATCGGAAAGCCGAGTTCGAATTTCAATTTAATTCGTTGCATTTACTTACGCGCAAATGCCCTCATTAAAAGTATGAATCCGTTGCTTCTCCCACCAGCTATAGGTTAAATAGCAAAACATTAGATTCTGGTGCCTTGGTCGACAACTAGTCTACCTAAGAAAGTAATGGCAATTTATTTCGGGAAAATCTTTTGCCCAGTCAGTTATATATCCTTCGAGACATGATCTCCGAAGCGTGTATCCCATGTGGCGCTTAACTGACTTACCGTGGAAGAAGCAATAAAGCAGTTAAACTCTCGTCACATCCCGCCTGTAAGAGAAATGCTAGAGGTTGGAAATTGAAATTATATAGAGAGAGTGTAAAAAAGAAAACGAATATAAGAGATTTTTTTTGCAATGATTTAATACAGAATGTGTTTTAAATCGTGCATCAGAAAGCTTTGATTCTGATGCTTATAAGTGATTTCTCACCATCAAAAAGAAGATTTTATCTCATATTAGCACACTTGAGAAATAAACCTGAAAGCTTTCGCCTTCTTTTCATCACGCCACTGATGTGAATTTTAGCTCGCAGCATTTAATCCTTCTTCTGGCCAATCTGCTTCTTCTGTCGACAATGATTTTGAAACGAAAATGCTACAATAAAAGGAAACAATGAAGAAATGTTGCTGTACACTTAAGACCTTGGAAGTAAGAAGCATGTCTTTTGGAAAATTCATTGGACTAAATATACCTGTGAAATAGAATGACTTGCTTTGTTTTCATTTTCTTTATATCTTGTGCAACCCGACTTTTTGCGATTCTCTCTTGTTTGACCTACTTTTCATACGTACCTCAATTTTACTTTATTTTGTCTCTAACTTCATCCATCTTACCTGCCTTTATCGGATTATTTTCTTTCTACGTTGTACTTATCTGTTTTCTTTTTACATTACTTTTACTCCTTTGCGGCTACATAATTAAGTTTCTTATTCGTTCATGTTCTATTGTAAGAAATTTCTTTTTTCATTTTGCTTACGAGCACATCACATTGAAATACCATACGATCACCAAAGTTAAGTAATATCGAAACTGGTCAGTATTAAGATGGGTGACCTCTTTGGAATACCAGCTGCTGTAAGTTTGAATGTACTTCTTTTATGTGCCATGTGCTTTGAGGACATAGGCGATCATAGCTTTCCACATCTCCCTATCCCTGGTGGCTCTTAGCACGCTTTCTCCTGTTGCATCATGCAACCCTCGTTCCGTCATCCACCTAATCAGGTACTTCAAATATGTTATCTTCTGCTTTTCCCTGTTTTTTCCTCTATCTGGCATGTTAGTATAAGGTTCTCCAAGACCTCCTTCCTCATTGCATGTCTCAGGAAATTTAGTTGTCTCTACCTGATGCTCAGTAATAATTTCCTTTTTCGTTTCCATCATTTCCAAAACCTCGTCATTGCTCACATGCTCAATCCATGATATTTACAGTATCCTTCTGTAGAACCACATTTCAGTTGCCTCAAGTCTTTCCTTCATCTTCGATAATACTGTCCAACATTCACTGCTATATTGAAGAACAGACATCACATAGTAATCCAGTACTCTCCTTTTTGTTTCTAGCAAAATTGTCCTGTTTCTTAATACTTTACTCAATTTTTGGAATGCTTCTTTCGCCATGCCAATTCGCCTTCGGATCTCAGTGTCGCACGTTCTTCTGTTAGAACACTTTCCAGGTATTTAAATTTTTGTATCTGCTTGAGTTTAGTGTCCCTCACCTGTATTGGATATTTTGGACTGCCCTTTTTGGTGATGAACATGCATTCGGATTTCGTGCAGGTTATTTGTAGTCCTTCCTTGTCACTCTCTTCAGCTACCTTCTGCAGGGGGTCTTGTAGTTTCCTTTCTGTATCTGCTATCAGCACTGTATCATCTGCGTACCTTATATTGTTTCAAATGTGGCCTCCGATGACGAATCTTGGCATAATTTATAGGATCCTCAGAATAGTCTTGCTGTACAAGTTGAATAGATCCGGTGAAAAGACACATCCTTGTCTTACGCCCCTTTCTATCTTTGTATATCTGCTGAATTCGTTTCCTGTCCGTATGCAGGCGGTTTGCTGCCAGTAAATATTCTTGATTACTCTTATATCTTTCCCAAATATGTCGAGGCTGCCAAGCATCTTCATCAATTCTTTAGTCTCAAACGCTTTAGACGGCTTAATTGATAATGTCACGAAATCGTTAATGGCTCGGAATTTTTAATCGAAGAACCGAGTTCTAATTCTAGTTAGGTTCGTGATACTTACTTAGGGGCAGATATGCTTGAGGAAGTTATCTATCCATCTCTTCTCCCCCAGCTATGGATTAATTAGTACGGCTTTTATCACTGAAATCATTATTATCTTTTTAAAAAAATTAAATAATCCATCGAGGTTGACATGCCGCTAAATTTCTTTATTTGTACTTTGTCTTTTTCTTCTTCAACGCTCTTCCTTATTTTCATCAACGACCTCCCAGATGAGATCAAGTCCCAAGTAGGCATCTACGCAGATGACACGACAATATACTCCCGCTCCAGTAAGAAACCTGTCGTGGCGGACAGACATAATCTCGCTGCTGACCTTGAGCGGGATCTACACTCTGTGGTGAACTGGGGCAAGAAGTGGCTTGTCAACTTCAATTCCTCTAAGACCAAGCTGTTGTCTGTCAACCATTACAGGCAACCTCTTCTGCCTCCCATAAGCATGGACCAGATGATTCTCCCGGAGAGTAATACACTACGCCTCCTCGGACTTACCCTGTCCTCAGACCTCAAATGGAAGCACTATATTGAATCCATAGCAAAATCTACTGCTAAGAAGATTGGGTCACTATGTCGATCCAGGATGTTTTTTCCACCTGAATCCATCCTGCATATATACAAGTCAACCATCCGTCCGTGCATGGAGTACTGCTGCCATTTATGGTCAGGTGCCCCTGCCGTTCTCCTCAGTGTTCTTGACAAGCTCCAAAGGAGAGTCTGTAATGTGATAGGTACTGATCTGGCGACTCGTCTGCAGCCACTTTCCCATCGTCGAAATGTGGCCTCCCTCTGTCTGTTCTATAAATACTTTCATGGCTTCTGCTAGGATGAGCTTAAGTCACTGATGCCTCCTCAACAGGTGTTTACCCGTTCAACCAGACTGGCAACTGGGTCCCACCCATTCACAGTCAGGTTAGCCAAACGCAGACGACAATTCTACTCCTGCAGCTTCCTCTCTCGCACTTCCCGCCTGTGGAACTCACTCCCATATTCTTGCTTTCCTGACGGCTACGACCTCCAGAAATTTAAAAGCAAAGTTAATACTCACCTACTAACCACTGGCCTCTAGCTCTCTCCCCTCCCCTGTATAACCTTCCCTTTCTCTCCGCCCATGTACCTGTCATTGCACCTGCTTTCTCAGCTTTCTATTGTTCCTTTCTAACTAGCTTGTACTCCTCACTCTTTTCTAATTAATCTTTTTACATTTATGTAACCCCCTGCACATCAGTGGCGTTTCTGCCTTGCTCGGGGTGAAATGATTAAAAAAAAAAAAAAACTCTATTCTTTCTTTCTTTTTCTTTCTTTTTGCTTTCCTTCTTTTCTTTATTTTTCTTTCCTTGTTTTCTTTATTTTATTTTTTTTATTCTTTTTCTTTCATTCTTTTTATTTTTTCTTCATTTTTTTCTTTGTTCTTTCATTCTTCTTCAGTCCCTTCTTTTCTTTCTTTCGTTCAGTGTTTATTACTTTACTTATTTGTTTTTCTTAGATCCGATTGTCATCTTTTTCTTGTTCTACATCTGAGGTTTTTGTCTGATATATAATTGTCCTTCCTGTTTGCTATTTCAATCAATAGTAAGATCAAGTTAAAAATGCTTCTTTTAAGAGCCTTGTCCCTTCATGTCGTAAACTCTCATAGTTTACTCTATCATTTCCTCGTTTTGTTAAATCTGTACAACCTTTGATTTTTATTAAACGTTTTTGTCCCTCACACAGGTCATCACTAACTTTTTTTTTTTTTTTTTTTTTTTTTAATCATCTCACCCCAAGCAAGGCATTCCACTGCCACTATTGCGCATGGGGCTACATAGGGGAAGGTAAAGAGAAGGGAGTGGATAGACATAGGGAATGTCAGGAGAAAGGTGATAGATGAGTAAGGATCGCGAGGATGAGTGTCGGGCAGATGGGAAGAGTGTTTGATAGAATGGGAGCAGGTTAGTGTGTTAGGAGGTGTCTATTGACCTTACATTTAAACTCCTGGAGATTGTAGCCGTCGGGGAAGCAATCGTTTGGAAGAGAATTCCACAGTCGGGAAGTGCGAGGAAAGAAACTGTTGGAGTAGAAGTTACGGCTGCATTTTATCGATTTCACTGTAAAAGGGTGGGATCTAGTTGCTAATCTAGTATCTCGTGCAAATTCGTATTTAGGGGGCACCAGTGATCTAAGTTCATCGGAGCAGAAGCCGTGAAAGTATTTATAGAAGAGACACAGCGAAGCCACGTCTCGCCGGTGGGAGAGAGACTGCAGGCGGTCTGCCAAGTCGGTATCTATCACATTACAGACCCTCCTCTGAACCTTATCGAGAAGCCCGAGGAGAACAGCAGGGGCACCCGACCAGATATGGCAGCAGTATTCAATGCACGGGCGGATGGTAGATTTGTAAATGTGCAGGATAGATTTAGACGGAAAAAACTTCCGGGCCCTACACAGAGAACCGACTTTCATAGCAGCGGATTTAGCAATGGATTCGATATAGTCATTCCATTTGAGGTCCGCTGAAAGTGTGAGACCAAGGAGGCGTAGTGTTTTACTCTCTGGGAGGCAAGCCTGGTCCATGCTAATGGGAGGTAGGTGAGATTGTCGATGATGGTTAATTGACAGTAGCTTCGTTTTAGAAGCATTAAAATTTACTAGCCATTTCTTACCCCAGTCCAATATGGATTGGAGGTCTTTTTCAATCTCGGCTGCAAGTTTAGCTTTGACGCCTACACCAGATTTTTGTGGACCAGTTACGTAGGCCTATCGTTCTTTGTCTTTCCGACTAACACAATCTCCAGTTCGTATTAAATTCTTTATTTCCTCTTTCCTCATATTATTTTGCAGAACATTCAGTTTTCTCTTTCTGATTGTATGCATAATTTTAGAATAATTTTAGAATTACCCCGTTGCTTTATCCATGACGTACGCCGCAACCGATTCTGACAATTCCAGCCTCTCAATCATCTGTACGGTAATTGACTGTTAGGGCGCCGCTCCTATTTGACTACAAATGGACTGTTCCCATTGCTATATATAGCAATGGTCTAGCTGAAAGATTCGTGGATACCCTAAAGAGAGCATTAAGGAAGTGGCCGGAAGTTTTTCAGATGAAACAACCCACAGCAAAAAATACTATAAACAGACTCCATGAGCTTTTCGCAAGATTTGGAGTAGTAGACACAATTGTCAGTGACAACGGGTCACAATTTCCATCAAAAGAGTTTAAGGAATTCTGCGATACATTTCAAGTGGAACATATAACCACTCCACCCTATCACCCACGTAACAGTGGGGTTTTCGTGGGCGTCCCCGTAGCCTTCCTTAATGCTCTCTTTAGGGTATCCACGAATCTTTCAGCTAGACCGTTGATATATATAGCAATGGGAACAGTCCATTTGTAGTCAAATAGGAGCGGCGCCCTAACATTGTCTAGCAGATAAATGAAAAATGATAAATATAACATTGGTTTTTGCATTTGCTGACATCTGAAATTCAAGTGTCTCTTTAAAGAAAAATGTATTTTATCCATATAACCATACTACATGTATTGGTTTCTTTTAGTAATCTCTCATCCGTAGAATTGTTTTTTCTTTATTTATGGATGTCTCCAATATCGGATTATTTGCTGTGCTTTTACAACGTAGATCTTCTGGATGTGGCACATGCCGAACGCCTCGGGGGCAGCCACTGACATCACTTGAGGCGCGAATATGCGCCTGATATCCGAAAGGTTACCGTCTGTTTAACGCTCTGTCATATCCCGTTTATCTGATCTTCTGGTGTGCCACTGAATGCAAAGCCTACACAATATTTTAATATTTTTATAAATATTATAATTTGTATAAGAGCTACACCGAATCTGTATCTGCTTCTACTGCTAGAAAGGTTGGATCAAAGTTTTTCGCGTCAGAATCCACCTTGCACATTTATAAATCTACCATTCGTCCGTGCATTGAATACTGTTGCTATACTTAGCTCACTGGTGCCCCCTATATATGAATTTACTCGAGCCACAAGATTAGCAACTAGGTCCCACCCTTTTACTGTGACACCAATAAAATATAAACAAAAAATTATACGCCATCAGCTTCTTTTCTCGCACTTCCCGCCTGCGGAAATCTCTTCCATTTATTTGATTCCCCGACAACGACAATCTCCAAGAATTTAAATAGTCAATAGTAATGTCCTATCCCACTAATCTGCATCCTCTCTCTCATGCTCCTTTCTCAGTCCACTCCACACTCATCAGTATTCTCATCCTTCTCTTACCCACTTCTTGACATCCCCTATAACCTGTCACTCATTCTCATAACTTTCCCCCTTATGTAACCCCCTGCAAAACAGTGACAGTAAAATGCCTTGCTTGGGGCGATATGATTTTTTTCTTTTTTCTTAATCATTTCGCCCCAAGCAAGACATTCCACTGCCACTATTGCGCAGGGGGTTACATAGGGGAAGGTGATGAGAGAGAGTGGTTAGATACAGGAAATGTCATAAGGAGGGTGATAGACGCGTAAGTATGTAGATGGGAAGAGTGTTTAAGAGAATGGATGCCTGTTAGTGTGTTGTCTATTGACCTTACATTTAAACTCCTGTAGATTGTAGCTGTCGGGGAAGCAAGTATGTGGAAGGGAATTCCACAGGCGGGAAGTGCGAGAAAAAGAAGCTGTTGGAGTAGAAATTGCGGTTAAATTTTATCGGTTTCACTGTAAAAGGGTGGGATCTAGTTGCTAATTTACTATCTCGTGCAAATTCGTACCTAGGGAGCACCAGTGATCTAAATTCATCGGAGCAGAAGCCGTGAAAGTATTTATAGAAGAGACACAGAGAAGCCGCGTCATGCCGGTGAAAGAGTGACTGCAGCCGGTCAGCCAAGTCGGTATCAATCACATTACAGATCTCCGTTGTATTTTGTCAAGAACCCCGGGGAGAATAGCAGGGAGACTCGACCAGATGTGGCAGCAGTATTCAATACACGGGTGGATGGATAATTTATTATAAAAAAAGGGTGCTCCTGCTATTCACCTCGAGATTTTTGACAAAATATAAAGAAGGTTCTGAGATGTAATCAAATCTTACTTCAGGTACATTTTTACTAACCTGATGTGGCTTCCTACTGTCTTTTCTACAAATATTTTCATGTTAACTACTCTGACGAGCTTTTTTTCCTGGTGACCCGACGACATAAATTTGAGCGTGCTTACGCGCAAATACCCTTGGGAAAGGTATTAATTCGTCTCTTCCTTCCAGTTATGGGTTAAATAGCAGGACAGATTGGGTTCTATAGCCTTGGTCGGCGACCAGTCTACCGCAGAAAGCAGTGGCAACCTACTGCGGGATAATCTTCTGCCCAGTCAGTCATGTCTCTTTCGAGACATGATCGCCCAAGCGTGTATCACGTATGGCACTTACCTGACTGACTAGATCCTAATCTAGGTCCGAATCTTTTATCGTTGAAATAGTTGAATGTAATCACCTCTTCTACTCCAACAGTTTCTTTTCTCGCGCTTCCTTCACATTTTCTTACTTCTCTGATTTCAAATTTCAAATTTTGTTTAATGCAACATCAGTTTGCCATCCTCTGCCTCCTTGAATACCGTCCATGTTTCATTCTTTCTTTTACATCCCCTGTAACAAGTCTTTTCTCTTTCTGTAAACCCCTGCACACTAGTGGCGGCCCCGTCTTTTCTGTGGCGAAATGGTTAAAAAATAACATTAAAAAATTATTATTGATAGCTTTTACTAATTTTTTTGCCGATATTACTGCTGCTCGGTTATATGTTACAGACTCTTGGTATAAAAGATAATTGTTTAATTATCTATAATATAAATGAAAAATTATGTTCTGGAACGTGAGCATGAGAATAAAACTCAGAAAACTAATACATACCTTCTTTCCGACCATAAAAAGATTAACAAGTGAGCGGTAGAAAAACTTTATTAACTATTAAATGGTCTGTGTCTACTTTATGGTCAGGAATAGATCTTTTCTCTCCGGTGTGTACAAAAAAATATTTTCATTTGTAAAAAATAAATAAAAACTAAACAACGCTTTGATTATTAGACATTAAAGGTTATATGATTCTCCAAGAGCGATGCAATTAGTAAACGGATGAAAAGACATCCCAACACGCTCATTGGCAACATAGTTACTAGATTCTTTATTTCGTTTAATTTTCTTATTTCAATATTACTTTTTTTTTTGCAAAGATGTGGCTTTCACTGGAGATTGAACGACACAAATTTAGATGAATTTTCGACATGTGTTTTTAATCGAATTCTCCCTAATTCAATTATAAATTGATGAGATTTCGTTATCAACTATTACTGCACTTAAATTCATTTTAAATACCATTCTATTAAATTCATTAAATTCCATTAAATTCTATTAAATTCTATTAAATTCATTAAATTCTATTAAATTCATTAAATTCTATTAAATTCCATTAAATTCATTCTAAATACCATAGTGAAGTGCTTATCCGAACAATTACCATCAAAGCATTTAGAAAAAAGACACAAGGAAGCAACTGTACGGTGATGGGAAAAGTGACTGAAGTTTAGACACCAGGTCAGAACCAATAATATTGCTGATTATCCTTTGAATTTTAACAAGAACTTCTAAAAATATAGCAGAATCACCAGCCCATATGTGCCAGCAATATTCAAATCATCAATCAACTTTTATGATTTTTATCAGTGCCGTAATCCGAATTTCATGAAGTTTCCATTGAGCTATAAACCTCTCCTCTTCTGTTTACTATTATGTTGTCATTTTCCATCGTAATTCAATTTCTGCTATGGTCGCACTACCTACCAAGTCTGCGAGAAGACTTAAGGCAGGTAGTGGTGTGTTGTTATCACTTCATTTCATGTTTTTTTAATATCTTCCTAACATCGCTAGCGTTACATAAACAAAGTTTTATTTTTAGTTTTGGGGCTGTACTTAACAAGACAATTTTTTGTATATCTCTTAAGCTTGGGTTTCCAGGGATTCTTTCAATGTGTTGTTTTGTTCCATTTTTATCATTCCAAGTGCACCTACTTTCACTGGCACGATTCTTGTTTTCAATTTCCACATTTTTCCTATTTCAAATTCCAGGTCTTTGTATTTTGACAGTTTTTCGAATTTCTTGGTTGCTATGTTACAATTCGCTGGACAAGCCATATCAATTAATAGACAAATTTTCTCTTTCTGGTTTTTAACAATAATGTCCGGACTATTTGCTTCAATTTTTCTGTCTGTGTAGATGGTGTAATCCCATAGAATGGTGACATCATCTATTTCTGTAACCGGTGCTGGGTGATGTTCATACCAGTGGTTGTTTACATATTTTCCATAATGTTTGCACATTGTCCAATGTAAATATTGCCCCACTCTATCGTGGCGATTTTTATATTCATTTGGGGCAAGTACAGAACAGCCTGAGATTAGATGGTCTATTGTTTCTTGGTGTTTATCACAAAACCTGCATTTTGGATCCATATTATTAGGTATAATATTTGCCTGAAAGTTTCTACTGAAAAGACTTTGGTCTTGCACAGCAAGAATAAAGCCTTCAGTTTCAGACTTCCAGATGCACGTAACCATCGATGAGTATTAACTTTGTCAACATTGGATTTATTGGCACGTTCTGGATATTGGCATTGCAGTGGTTTGTCTTGTCAGCGCTGTTTCATCTGTTCAAGAGCTTTATCTTTGGTTTTAATTTTCATATTTTTAGCCGCAATAGTTGGTTCTTGGCTTCTGTTTTGCTCTTCTACAGAATTATTATTATTATTATTAGAATTATTATTATTATTATTAGAATTTAATTATTATTATTATTAATAATAATTATATTATTATTATTATGTGGTCTATTGTTTCATGATGTTTATCACAAAACCTGCATTTTGGATCCATATTATTATGTATAATATTTAACTGAAAGTTTCTAGTGTAAAGACTTTGGTCTTGCACTGCAAGAATAAAATTTCTTGGTTGTCATGTAATCCCCTGGACAAGCCATATCAATTAATAGCCAAGTTTTTTTCTTTCTGGTTTTTAACAATAATGTCTGGACTATTTGCTTCAATTTGTCTGTCTGTGTAGATGGTGTAATTTTATAGAATGGTGACATTTTCTATTTTATTTTATTTAGAATGGTGACATTTTCTATTTTATTTTATTTAGAATGGTGACATTTTCTATTTTATTTTATTTAGAATGGTGACATTTTCTATTTTATTTTATTTTTTCGATCCATTATTATTATTATTATTTGTTTTTCATGCATTATTCTACTGTTATTATGTAGATGCTTCGAACACCAGGAAAACACTGCCTGTCAAGTCATAACAAAAATTACAGACAGTACTTTACGATGAATGCTTGCTATATCCGATAAATCACGTTATGACGCTTAAAATGTTTCTTTAACGCCAAAGTTATGAACATATTATTTTGAAATTAAACTAAATAGAACTCTCTGCTATAATACTTACTGAGACAATACTAACATTTTTATCCAGCATTTTCATCAATCGGAAGATTCGAATTGCCATATTGAAGATAATGTCATAAAAATATTAACGGTATAAGGTAGGTATGAATCCATTTCACCTTCTCCAACTATGGGTTAAAAAGTAAATCTTGCATATGGAAAAAATCATTGTTTTTTCATAAAATGTTAATAGAATATTCATCCCTCTCAAAAAAAAAAAAAAAGAAAAAAGAAAATCATTGTTCTTACAATCCAAAATATATTTCTGCTTTAAATGACCCAGAAACAGTTGATAAGTCGTAAAAAATCCAATCAGTCGTTTTTCTTAATGGATTTTTTGGGTAAAGCAAGTTAGTTAATATATACATTATGTTTGCATACATTCTGATGTTAAGCGATTCTTAACGTGTACAAACTTTATATTTTTGGGACATTGAAAATACTCTCCAACAATCGCACGTAGAGCAAACGTTGAATTTATGGTCAACAGGATTTGCCAAATATTTTGTTAATGTTCTTTCTGATCTATTTTTATCGTATTCAGTACGCCAGAAGCCTCTAGAATAGATCAGCCGAGACTTTGATATAAGAAAAGAGCAGCATCAAAGTTTTTCGAGAAAACCCTTTGAATAATCAAGCCATTCAAATCATTTTCAAATGTTTCTTTTGCTAAAATCTGTGTATCAAATGAAATACAAAATCATGTGATTATTAAACATTCTCATTTAGTCATACCATAAAATGACAAAATCATTGAAGCGATAGAAATGCTATTTTAACTAGCGAATGTATCTTTTGCACATGACAATAGTTAAAAAGACGCAATTTTATAACAAGAGATCAATGAAATACATTCCTTTTCGCTTTGAATCTCATATTAAAAAAAAAGAGTGTAACATTTGAAAACATCCAAATTACAAAAGAAAATACGTCTGGAATTATTTAGATATTTGTTTTTTATTTTCCACTTAAAACAAACTACCTCAAAAATCCATCTAGTTCTTCAATTCTAAATCTTCGAGGACAAAATTAAAATCCAAAAATCCAAAGCATTACACCGGTGATAATCCCTTCTGGGGATTTTGAGATAAATCGATTTTGTGATATTCTTGCATTTTTTTTTTTGTTTTGTTTTGTTTTTGTCGGAATTCACTACGCGGTTTACGTTGGTTATATTCATTAGAATTGTCCTTGACACGAAAAATAAATGCGATTTTCCTGAGAACTTGAAAAAATAAATCAAGTGTAATTCAGAAAACTGAACAAATCTCTGGAAACAATTAAAGAAAACACTAATTAGCTTTTGAATGAATTATTATTATTATTATTATTATTATTATTATTATTATTATTATTATTATTATTATCTTTAATCATCGCTGTTTATCGCAAAATCTTTCCCATTCATAAATTATGCAAAAAATCCGGTTTGCTGAAATAACTTTAGCAAATTTAAACAGATTTTAAGTTATTGTATTCATACTCTTTTAGCCGCTTTTGTTATCTCATTATTATCTTTTTTGTTTTAGTTCTTTCTATTTCTTTATTGTTCTTTTTTCTTTCGTTATTTTGAACCTCCTTTTAAACAGCAAAAATAACACAATTCTGATAAACACCGCTGCTGCTGCTGCTACTACTACTACTAATAATAATAATAATAATAACGATGTTTGGCCCATGAAAATTTTACGGCTTCCTATATGAAATTTCTGATTTCTTAGTTCTTCAGTTAATGATTGAATAAGCTCATGGCGAGTTCTACGACAATGCAATATCCGTAAAAATTCTCTTGTCGCATTATGAAAATATTGCAATCACAATCCTAAACGCTGGTTGTTCTTTTAAGTAGTAAGAAAGTACACATGAAAAGATTTGACAACTATTTTTCATTTCACTAAAACAGGCATTTCTAGATTTAAAAATTCAAATCTTACTCATTGTCAGAAATAAACGAATTTCCTCGAATTTACAAACTTTGCTTAGCACACACAAAACCTGCAAAATTTCGTACCTCGATGTGAAATGTTTGTCGTCCGATGGAAAGGCCAGAATCGCATCCGGGAGTGAATTCCCAAACACAATAAAAGACGGAGTAAAATCGGCTCTCGTCAGATAGTTAAGATGACGAGCAATCAACAAGTACCCTTGACAAACGTCAAGCGATCGTTATTATTATTCTCTCTCTCTCTCTCTCTCTCTCTCTCTCTCTCTCTCTCTCTCTCTCATCTCATCTCATCTCTCACCTTCTTTCTCTTCATCGTTCACCCATCAATTTGATAACCGCACGGAACCCTTTAAGACTGAGTAAATGCTTCAAAGAACACGCACCTTACAGCTTCACTGGTGACCCCGACGTCCAAAGAACACGCACCCTACTTCAACACTTTCGAACTCTGATGCTTAAAAAGATTATGCAGTGTAAGAATCACCTCTTCACTAGTGACCCCAGACGTTCAAAGAACAAGCACCTTACTTTTACACTGGTGAACCCCGATGTATGAAAAGAATACGCAATAGAAGAATCACTTCTTCAATGTAATACTTCTATCTATCCTTCTTTCTCTGGTTTTCTGAGTTAAACCAAGTAGCGTCTTTGATATGTCTTTGTTTTCTCACACAATCAAAATAGTCAGTTATTTATGAGGAATTACTAAAAGTTTTTAAACACTTACTTTAAGTTTGTTTTTTTTGTTGTTTTTATTGAAACTATATATGTAGCACCAGTGTCCTTTGTTTTTCTACTCCATCAAAACGAAATAGTCCCTTATTAAATTGGTATTGGCAGAACTTACCAATCATTTGAAATAACGAAAAGAGGGAAAATCACAATTATTATTATTATTATTGACAGTAACAATGATGATGTCATTTCAAACAAAGAGAAGTAGTTATACCAATTCCAGCAGAGGGTAAAGTGAATTCCAAAAATATCTGGATGGTGACAAGTAAACAAAGAAATCTTGAAAGTGACAATTCTGCTTGTTACTATTGAATCCTCTGAGATTGCCCTTAAGCAAATTTTTAAAATCCTGGTAAAAATTTGAATGATTTTAAGTATTCCCAATTATAATGTTTGATGGCAATCCAATGCAGATAGTTAGTGAATTAAAATGTTGTACTGACGTAAGTAGAGAATATGGGAAAATAAAGGATAGATAACGATCGACTCTAGTTATAAATAGGTTAAGATTGTAGTGATTAAGAAAGAATTCTCCCGCGAATCTATTTACAAAGTACCAGTTAAGATTTTGCCTCAGTGAAATTTCCTCCTTACTAAGAGAATACAAAAATAATGAGGATTTTTCCACTCTGTCCATGGCATTCCATGTTCTTGCTACACAGGTCTTTAGGTGGAACTACTGAATATATTGCTTGAACATTGCGATAAAAAGAGCGATAAAGTAGATATTAGCTTTTGAGGCTCCAAAATACTGGAAAGGAAAGTTTAATCAGCTTCAGCTCACATATACATAATACTACATCCTAAACAGGCAACAAGGGATAAGCCTCTTAACCTGTTCAATAGACGTGGGTGGAGTGTGAACCGGGCGATAGATAGATCTATCTACTCCAATTGAAAAAAAGAACAAAGTGAGAAGATCGGAAAAGAGAAAGCTGGAAACCACATCCTAAACAGGGGACAAGGGATGAGCCTCTTAACCTGTTCAATAGACGTGGGTGGAGCGAAAATAATTGAAAAAATAAATAGAAAAATAAAATAAACCACTTAGAAGCGAATTATCAATACTCGATGAAGTGTCGAGAGGAATCAATGTAAGAACTAGAAAAGGCAGAAGATTCAAAAGATAATGCAACATTAAGAATAAAAATGAAGTCCTATCAACTAAAGCAAAAATAAATCAAACAATACATCTGAAGGCTCAAAGAATAAAACGGTATAAAAAATTATCCAAATTCCACAAACAGAACAAGATCTTTCAAACCGATACAAATAAATGTTACAGGGAAATAAGTATACAAAGATTTAAAGTGAGTGTTTTTAAAATGGAAGATGGTATAGTTCTGGGGAGAATATAGGCTTGCTTTAAAGAACATGACAAGGAAGCAGACTGGATTTCACAAGAGATAGAACAAATGAAAATTAAGCCATACATGGACTGAAATCACAGAAGATGATGTTGAGTGTGCACTGAAAAAACTCACAACTGAAAATAAAATACCCAATTTTTGCCTACATTATTTAAATACAGCACACAAAAAATAGCCAAAGAATCTCAAGAAATTGTTAAAGATCCTACTAAAACTGATAACCAAAAGGAATCACGTGTCTTCTACCCAAGAATGGTGACACAAATATTCCGAAAAACTACAGACTAATTATATGTCTTTCAACAACTTACAAACTATTGACATCTATTTTAAGAAAACTGGCATATTTCTTCTTGGAATGAAATGGCATACTACCGCTTGAACAAAATGGGTTCAAACGTTGTTGTAACGGATGTAAAGTCCAATTACTTATTAATAGAATGATCTTGGAAAACAGATTCAATGTAAAGTAAAATTGTAGTGCTACCTGGATAGATTATCGTAAGGCATTCGACAGTGTACTACATTCCTGCATCTTACTGTCTTCAAATATAAACAAAGTATCACCCCTTTGTCATCAATTTAATCAAACAATGTCTGTCGATATGGAAAGCAACACTTTACCTCAATCATATAAATGGAAGCCATTAGTCTGATGAAATAAACATCAACAAAGAATATTTCAAGGAGACTTTATCTTCCCTACTATTTTCCGTATCACTAATGGCATTAATCAGCCAACTTAAAAAAACGGAATGTAATTATAAAATGGCTAAAAAAAATAAGTCATCTATTTTACAGGGATAAATTAAAGTTGCATGTCATGAATGACGGGGAGTTGGAAGGTCTTCTGCAAACTGTAAAATACTTTAGTGAAGACGCTGGAATGAAGTTCAACTTAGAAAAGTTTTCTAAAGCCACAATCTTACGAGAACCACATCGACAAATACCTCCTGTTAGCTCAGACTCTACTGTAACAATAAAAGATTTAGATCAAGAAGAAGCTTATAAGTACCTAGGTGTAAATGAGAGTGAAAGAATTCACCATAAGAAAATAAACGAACTAGTGAGTCAAGAGTACTAAAGCAGGGTACGACTGATATTAAAATCTGAACTGAATTTTCAGGAGAGAATTATGAACATTAATAACCTTGCCATCTCAGTGGTCCAATATAGTTTCAACATCCTGAACTGGACTCTAAATGTAATCAGACAAATGGATTCTAGGACAAGAAAGCTTCTCTCTGGGCATAAGATACACCATCCAAAGGCTGATGTAGACCGTCTATACATACTCCGAAAAGAAGGTGGAAGAGAACTTATTCAGCTAGAATTGCTATACAAAAGAACAAACATTAGTGGAATTAACAAACGACTGCAAGATAAAATTAGTTAAACAACATGAAAACAGAAAGAAGAAATATTCAATAATAAGAGGAGTCAGTAAATATAAATAAGATTTACATTTAGTAGATTCTGTAGAAAACTAAAAGAGAAGCCAAGAACCAACTGTTGCAGAAGAATATAAAAAAGCATACCAAGGATAAATCTCTTGAACAGATGAAAAAACACTGTCAAGACAAAACTCATCATGGTCAATATCCAGAACATGCTTAATAGCACGTTCTGGATATTGACCCGATGTTGATAAAATTAACACTCATCGATAGTTACGAGCATCTGAATCAAAGCTCTAAATTGAAGGCTTTATTCTTGCAACGCAAGACCAGAGTCTTTTCACTCGGAATATTCAGGCAAATATCACACATAATAATGTTGATCTAAAATGCAGGTTCTGAGACAAATATTAGAAAACAATAGACCATCAAACATCAGGAAGTCCTGTACTTGCCCCAAATGAACATGAAAATCGTCATGATAGAGTGGGCCAATATTTACACTGGACAATATGCAAACACTCTAGAAAATAACGTAAACAAACATTGGTATGAACATCATCCAGTATATATTACAGATATAAATGTCACCATTTAATGGGATTACACCATCTAAACAGACAGGAAAATTGAGACAAATAGACCGGAAATTATTATCAAAAGATAAAAAGAAAAAACATATTAATTAATTGACATGGCTTATTCAGTAGAGTGTAACAGCTTCCAAAGAATTTGAAAAACTATCAAAATATAAATACCTGGAAATCTAAACATATTTATATATGGAACTTTGTCTGTGTGTGCGTGTGTGTGTGTCTGTGTGTCTGTGTGCATGTGTGCATGTGTGTGTGTGTGTGTGTGTGTGTGTGTGTGTGTGTGTGTGTGTGTCCGTTACCTATAGACTCCGAAACGGCTGAACCGATTTTCTTGAAAATTTACACAGTTGTACTATAAACATCTGCATGTGTTCTTAGTTAGGTTTTGTGTCGCGGTACCCTCGATAAATATCGAAAATCGATAATCGAAAAAATCGGGTTATAGAAGGAGTGATCCGATTTTAATCAAATTTGATACACTCATAGACAAAGACATAAGAAACGATATTCAGAAGTTTCAAGGTTGCAGTTTTTACAATAGTGCAGAAAATCGATAATATATATATATATATATAAGGCAGGATGTTTGTGTGTGTGTGTGTGTGTGTCTGTTTGTCTGTATGTCATTTATACAAATCCACAATTTTTATCCGATTCTTGCCAAACATCACAAAATATGCTTTAGTCTGAGTCTGAGCTCCAAAACCATGGATTAGTTTTAAAGCTTTCATTACACCCGAGCAACGCCGGGCTATACTGCTAGTTGAAAAATAAAAATGAGGAAATTGAAACCAAGAATGGTACCAGTGATAGTAGTTGCACTTTGAAAGATAAAAAATGGTAAAAAACAACACATTCAAAGAATTCCTAGAAACACTCACTTAAGAGTTACACAAAAAAATTCTTGTTAAATACAGCCCACACATTAATAAGAACTTTGTCTTTGTAACGCCAGTGATGTTATGGAAGATAGCGAAAAATGAAATGTAGCCATAACAGCACACCAAGATCTGCCTTATGTTTTTTCGCAGACTTTTTAGATATTTTGGAAATGACACAAATAATAATAATTAAATTAAAAATTGGTTAACGTACCACTGAAGTTATTTTGCAACGATCAGAGCAAAACACAATTAAAAATAAAAAAAACAAGACACGGCATTTAACATTGTTTAATAATATTTCAACAGTATGCCTTTCTTATTCAAATAACTTTTAAAAATTGCGTGCAATTATCAAAAAAAATTTTTTTTTAATTATTTCTAAAATTATTTCAATTTTGTGCAAAAAGGCTGTATCAATCAACCCGACAAAGCGAATAAAACCATCTTGGATTAAGTGTAGCTGAAACGGGAGTAAGATGATGTTTGGGTCGGGTTCATCATGAAAACTTTCCGTTAGCTGACTAGAGACAGCAATTAATGAAATAGTTCCGCTTCCATACTCTTGCTTTCCTGACGACTACAACCTCCAGGAATTTAATGCAATGTCAATACTCATCTCTTAACCACTTGAATCTAGTTCTTTCTACATCACCCTGTATATCCTTTCCTTTCTCTCCAACTTTGCAACTGTTATCACAGGTATAATCCCAACCTTCTCTCGCTTCTTTCTAACTGGTCCGTCTTTCTCTTCACTCTCTCCTATCTAATCTTTTACTCTTATGTAGCCAACTAATGTTTTTACTTCTTTGTGTAGCCCCCTAATCTTTTTTACTCTTATGTATCTCCCTGCACATCAGTGGCGTTACCGATTACCGGGGTGACACGCTTATATATATATATATATATATATATATATATAGTATAGTATAGTATATATATATATTACGGAACTCTTCTACCATTTTCTCTCCACACCGCCCGCCACAGAGTAGAACGTTAGCAGTTTACATGAGTAATTTTCTTGTTTTTTTTTTTTAATCATTTCACCCCGAGCAAGGCGGAAACGCCACTGATGTGCAGGGGGTTACATAAATGTAAAAAGATTAATTAGAAAAGAGTGAGGAGTACAAACTAGTTAGAAAGGAACAACAGAAAACTGAGAAAGCAGGTGCGATGCATTTTAAGAGTTGAAGGAGCAGTGGTATACAGATTTTATTAAAAGACTGCGTGCATTAATATTCACAATTCACCGTAGCTAATAATGCCTGGAACACGCACATCAGTGTGGATATTATGGTATATGAATGGGTTTCATATATATATATATATATATATATATATATATATATATATTTGTAATTCAGCGTCACTTTATTTGACTGCTGCACGCTCACTCATTCACATAATAATAATAATAATAATAATAATAATAATAATAAAACAATAAAATAATAAACAAAGCAATGAAAATAATGATACTAGTAATAAAAACAACAAAAAATAATAATATATCATAAAAATAATAAAATAAACAATAAATAATGATAATAATAATCCAGAATCCAGAACAAAAACTATTTCAAACACTGAAAACAAATTTAAATGCATACTATTCCGGTAATTATTCAAACACTAACAGCACTGAATGTACAACAAGTGTATATATCTTATTATTTATCTTCTTGTTCATGTAATGGAAGACAAAAGAGCCACTCAAGATAGGTTACTGAATACGGTTGTTGTAAGGGAGTCTTATTGCTTCCTTTATCTTCTGTTTCGATTCTTCTTTTATTCGATATGTCTTTTTACATCAGTCCTTGGTTTCAAAAGCAATAAGACCATTATCTATAAGGTTGTCATGTGGTAATGTACGCGCTTACTGAATCAGGAACTAAGGAACATGCAGTCATATATTGTAGAAATTTGAGATTTAAATGTCTCACTAAATAAAAGCAAAAAGGTTTCGGTGATAATATTCGAAGGAAGAATGCACAAAGTTACGAGAAAATCAATATTAGATTCACCTGTAATCCGATACATACCTCTCCACAGTCGTTCAAACAGGGGTAGCGGTATATATTGAGTCTCCGGTTTGATTTTACTCACAATTGCCCAGCTCTAAAACTGAGGGATAAGCGAATTGATCTATTATTGTTATCTATCTATCTATCTATCTATCTATCTATCTATCTATCTATCACACGCTAAAAGTCTGCCTTCTTCTACCGAGCGCCCATAGCTCAGAGGTAGAATGTTAAATTTTAATGATGCATAGTGCAAATATTGCTGGTTTTCAGTAGTCTATTGGTAGAAATTCGAATTCCAGTTGAATTCCTTGCATTCACTTACGCACAAATACCCTTGGGAACGGTATTAATCCATCTCTTCCCTCCAGTTATGGGTTAAATAACAGGACAGATTGGGTTCTATAGCCTTGGCTGGCAATCTGTATACCACAGAAAGCAATGGCAACCTACTGCAGGATAATCTTCTGCCCAGTCAGTCATGTCTCTTGAGACATGATCGCCCAAGCGTGTATCAAGTATGGCACTCAACTGACTGACAGGTAGGAAGGCATTTTAGACAAGCAGGATTCTTTTTTCTTTTTTCTTTTTTCTTTTTTTTTTTTGTCAAAAGTACTCGATATCAAGATTGAAAAAGCAGCTGAAAACAAAAGTCCTAAAATAAAACTTTCACAAAACCTCCCACGTCAGTATGACGGAAATAACACTGCTCACCTATTTGATGGACTTCTCCACTATATATTGTTTTAAAAATGGCGGATCCAATTCCCTAAAAGGAACATTATCAGCTAACACATCTTGAGAAACTTTCGTTGGTACAAAAGAGCAAACATAAAAGAAATAATTTTAAACAGCAAAACTGAAAACAAAATGATTATTTTTGTGTGTTTGTGTTTTTGTTCCAACGAATCTTTGTTAAGAAATGCTCGACCAAAAAGGTTCCTTTTAAAGAATTGGGGTGAATTAACGAAAAAACAAATGACAATTTTGAGATTTATATAAATCACGAAGGCAAGAACAGAAGTTTTCGTTGCTAATTTTTAAAGGAAGAATACAAAAAGACATTCAAACATTAATTATGTTAACCCAAAATGGGGGCCACGGAAGGAAAACACGGAACACGAGTTAGAAGTAAAGAAAGATATATTAAAC
This sequence comes from Ascarosepion bandense, assembly GCA_037127315.1. Classification (NCBI taxonomy): domain Eukaryota; kingdom Metazoa; phylum Mollusca; class Cephalopoda; order Sepiida; family Sepiidae; genus Ascarosepion; species Ascarosepion bandense. The sequence continues at coordinate 868,065 of JBBBDQ010000727.1, read as the reverse complement.
AGAAAGGTTAAAAAGAATAGTGTAGGAATAAGCAGAGCTTACTATCCGATATTGGCAGTCGTACGCGGCTGCGCACTACTGGTGCTAAAATATTTAGTCGGCCTTCCCACTTAAGGCGAAATGTGACACAAGGTCATTTTTATGTTGATCTTCAAGGCCATATAGCAGGGCCAAAAATATCTATCTTTCCCCAGTCGTGACTCTACCCTTCAGCGGAGCCACGACTGGGTCAGCGCTCTCCGCCCGAATGCAGATAGCTGACACTGTCAATAGTAGCACTACTGGTACTACAATATTTAATCGGCCTTCCCACTTAAGGCGAAATGTGACACAAGGTCTTTTTAATGTGAGTCTTCCGGATCAAATGGCCCGTCCAAAAATATCTGTCTATCTTTTCCAAGTCGTGACTCTAACTTTCGGCGGAACCACGACTGGGTTAGTGCTCTCTGCCTTCGGGCAGAGAGCTGACAGTTGCAAAGGTAGTACTACTGGTGCTACTGTATTTACCAACCTTCCCACGCAAGGTTAGATGTGGTACAAGATCATTTTATAGTGGGTCTTCCCGGCCATATAGCCGGGCCAAAAATATCTGTCTATTCTTACCGAGTCGTGATTCTACCCTGGGTTAGTGCTCTCTGCCCGAAGGCAAAGAGCGCTCTACCCACGAAAGCAGAGAGCTGACAGTGTCATAGTTGCACTACTGGTGCTACATTATTTAGCTGTCCCTTCCAGTAAGAGCAACATGTGACACATGGTCAGTTATGACTGGGATTTTCGGGCTATATGGCCCGGCCCAAAAATGGCTGTCTATTTGTGCCCAGTCCTGCTTCTACCCTTCAACGGAACCACGACTGGGTTTTTGCTCTCTGCTCGGAAGCAAAGAGCACCCTCTAGCTGAAGGCAGAGAGCGCCATCTAGGCGAAGGCAGAGAGCTGACAGTGTTAATAGAAGCACTAGTGGTGCTGCATTATTTAGTTGTCCCTCTCAGTAAGGGCAACATGTGACACATTGTCAATTATGACTGGGACTTTCGGGCTATATAGCCCGGCCAAAAAATGGCTGTCTATTTTTGCCCAGTCGTGCTTCTACCCTTCGGCGGAACCACGACGTGGTTGGCACTCTCTGCTCAGAAGCAGAGAGTGCCCTCTAACCGAAAGCAGAGAACTGACAGTGTCAGTACCAGCGCTCGTGGCTGTATTCCCATAATACTACCATTCACATAGTAATATAGTACTGGAAGTGTCCATGATGTAGGTAAGTATCGGTCTCACAACAATTAAACAGTTCGGAAAGGCTACCTTGTCTAGCATTCAATTTCTTTCCTTGTCAATGACCAATGATGATGAAAGAATTCGTAGCATAACGTATAGATTCTTAATATTTTTCAATCAGATGTCTTATTGATAACGTGATAAATTCGCCAAAGCGCGTTTATTCCATCGTCTTTGTTATTTTTATTATAAGTTATGTAAATTTCTATTTAAACAAGGTATATTCAGACAGAAAACCTTATAATACATTTTTCACCCAGGTGTCTTATTGATAACGTGATAAATTCGCCAAAGCGCGTCTATTCCATCGTCTTTGTTGTTATTATTATAAATTATGTAAATTTCTGTTTAAACAAGGTATATGTAGACAGAAAACCTTATAAAGATTTTTCCACCAGATGTCTTATTGATACCGTGATAAATTCGCCAAAGCGCGTTTATTCCATCGTCTTTGTTGTTATTATTATAAATTATGTAAATTTCTATTTAAGCAAGGTATATGTAGACAGAAAACCTTCTTATAAAAATATTTTATTGAGGAAAAATCGATGCTATGATTCAATTAGTAAAATATTATACGTGATAGACGCTCGGAAATCGTGGCTCTTTCTATTCATGGTTGACTCGGCAGATTTTCCAGCAGTAATTTGCCATTTCTTTCTACGATAGACTGGTTACCACCCAAGGCTATAGGACCCACTCTGTCCGGTTACTATATCTATTGCCTGGGGGGGATGCTTTATTTAAAATGTCCTTAGGTGCCTTGATGGATATATTCAGTAAAGTTCCATACGTCGGTGACATGGGCATGACGATCAATTACATTCGGCAGCAAGGCCTATGGAGGATAAGGTAAGGTAAGTTTTACCGCAGTAGTTTGCCGTTTCTCTTTGCGGTAGACTGGTTGCCAACCAAGGCTATATTATCCACTGTATCGTGATATTCAATCCATAGCTGATGGTAGAGAAGAGATGTATGAGATTATTTACACCAGTGAATGTAACAAACCAAACTTATGACCGACCCCGGTTCTGCCATTTTCATTCCGAATCGATATCAATTACATCACAAAACACATCCTAATGGTTATATTAAGTTTCATATATTTTTACTCTAGTGACACTTTGGTTGAGTGCTTCTCACAATAATAATAATTATGACTAGCAGTATAGCCCGGCGTTGCTTTAGTGTAATGAAAGCTTTAAAACTAACCCATGGTCTTGGAGCTCAGAATTTTTGGACTTTAACACGAAAGACTAAAATGCAATAGTTGTTTCCAGTTAGAGCGAAATCGTAGACTGAAAGAAAAATGAATGGATGTAAGTCAAATTTTCATTTCCTGGTATCGGTATCAAATAAGTGTTTTTCGTCGAGACTGAATTTTGAAGGCTTATTTAAGTCCTCCGAGTAAATGGTATCACGGCTGAGACTAAGAACTACAATTATACTTACTTAGAGCCAAACCCGAAGCAAAAACTAAAATAAAAGGGCTGAAAAAATACAGGCATAAAGGCAGATAAACAGACGCACACACAAACATCTTGCCTTTTATATATATATATACATTATCGATTTTCTGCAATGTTGTAAGAACTGCAACCTTGAAACTTATGAATATCGTTTCTCATGTCTTTGTCTATGAGTGTATCGAATTTGATCAAAATTGGACCACTCCTTCTATAACCCGATTTTTTCGATTATCGATTTTCGATATTAATCGGAGGTAGAGCGACACAAAACCTAGCTAAGAACACTCGCAGACGCTCATAGTACAACTGTGTAAAGTATCAAGAAAATCGATTCAGCCGTTTTGGAATGTATAGGTAACGGATACACACACACACACACACACACACACACACACACACACACAAAGTTCCATTTATAAATAAGTTTTGATTAGATAGATAATGACTGTTGTTTCGAGTCTCGAATGACACCCGAAAACAGCCCACCCAAAATGTTTAGACAAAGCATACAGATACTAATAGGATTTTTCCAAGCAAATCAGAAGGGTCAGGTTTGGCTCTAATCCAACTTAGTTCTATTCTTTCTTGTTCTGAAGTCAGAACGCTGATATTGTTTGATTATGTACCTTTCATAGGTAAACGCAATTGTTAGTATGTGAAGTTTTTGCCTTATTTCCGTTGTTTTGCCTATTGTTTGCTGAACATAATTTTGCTCTGTTCTTTTCTTTCCTTTCTTTTGTTTTGTTGTTTATTGCAAACTTTGTCAATTTTGTTTCTTTTCCATATCTTCCAATTTAACCACTGTTAGTTATTTTACAATAACTAAAATACCTGTAAAGATTCGATGTTTTTAATGAATCTTAACCTAAATTATGTTAATGACTGAATAAACAACCCTGTGAATTCCACATCTGTAAAATACTAGTGAAAGAACCCCTATTGTCTCGTTAAATAATTGGGCTTAACTTCTTCACGCGCCGTGGTTTTTTCAGGATGTATGTGATCATGAACTTCTACCTTGGCCCTGTCTCTTGTCTCATTATTTTCCTTCTGGGTATCTCTCCCACACCCGGCTCCGACATCCATTTGCTCAGGCCTACCAAGTATTTCTTGCGCTGTTTTTCCCTGTCTCTCTTTCTCTCTATCCGTCCTGTGAGTATAAATTCTCCAGGCTCTCCTTCCTCATTACCTGTCCCGGGAATCTCGTTTGTATCTTCTTGCTGTAAAGTATGAGTTTTCTTCTCTTGTCCATCCTCTCCAACACCTTATCGTTGCTCATGTGATCAGTCCATGGTATCCTAAGCATCATTCTGTAGTACCACATTTCTACTGCCTCAAGCTTCACCTATACCCTTAATGAGATCGTCCAACATTCACTTCATGCAGAAGAACATATACCGCATAGCAATTTAACACTCTTTTCTTTGTTTCTAATGATATTTTTCTGTCTCTCAGTACATTATTTAGCTTTTAAAATGCGTCTTTGGCTATGCCAATTTGTCTATGGGATTAACTACTTTCACAAAATATTGCAATAACAATCATAATTATGGCATACAGTTCTCTCTCACAGCCAATTAATAATAATAAGAAGAATTATTTGTGATTCAAATGTAGCGCCCATTAAAGCTAGAAAACTATCATCGGTCGCCATTAATATTAAACAGTTTACTCGACCAGAAGCCATATCTACCAGAATCTTAGCTACAAGGTTATGCACTGCTTCTATCGAAGCCTGTCACGAAATCGCGCACATTTAGCTGTGATAAATGTAACTGGTATAACCTTATTAGTTTGGGTGTCATTCGGGAGAGATTAAGCTTCATTTATTTGTATCCTATCATCACCTGTCTGCCATTTTTCATATTCAACAATAAATAAATAAGTGTCCATGAAGATACAAATATCTAGTAATTTGGAATCGGAACATGTTTATTAAAAGAAAACAACATCAAGACCAACATTTCAAGACGTAGTAAATGAGATAATATCGAAGGTTCTAAGATAAATACTTCATCCCCTTTTCACCCCGTGATTTGTCATTAATTTACACAATCTCGTTCCGTAAACTATTCGTTCTTTCTGTTTCACGCACTTGTCCTCTTCTTGCCTATTTATGTTTCCTATAAATTTCTGCAGCCTCTTTTTTATTCCAATGCCCCTTTTAGTTATTATTTTCTTAAAAATTTATTCAGTTACTTAGCTATCTTATATGAATATAAATTAGTAACCACAAGGCGTACGAGAATACTAATAGAAAGAAACTAATATTTAGATAATCAATTCGACTTTTCCTAGGCAAATATGGACCTCTCCTAGAGAGAAGAAAATGTAAATTCAGTCGTTACTTAAAATTTAAAACTGGTCAAACAATCCTGGTCAGATTCAATTTTTGTAAAATAAGAAAATGAAATAGTTCAGTTGGCACTGCGTTTTCTGCTATCCAGAGTATAAAAACCTAAACAAATATATAGGGCTTTCCTGTTGTCACAGATAAGAACGGATTGTGAAAATGTTAATCTTGTTTCATACTGAAGTGTTCGGTAGTGATATTTTGAAAATATATGAATAAAGGCCGCGTGAAGCTATGATTAACCAAGTTGGAGCTCCTAATACAATGTTTATCAATCTTTTTGAAGCAACGGCACACCTAGGAACAAGTAAAAATATCACAGCACACCCAGAAAAAATCTAAAATGTTATACATTTAAATGTTATGAAATAAAAACATATATTGAAAAATAAATATAAAAATATCAACTCACTTTATTTCAATGCCTCTATTCAGCTATTTGTGCAGTTTACTTAGTGTGAAACTTGTGCATGGTATTTTTTTGTGATTTCTTCAATGTTTAGTTAAATATATGATAAGCAGACCCTTATCTCTTCTTCAGTTGAGCGTGGTGTTTCTCGCTTCTTATTTTTTTTTAATGTTATTTAGGATTGATAAAAAAATAAGAAGTAGAAAATTGCAATAGAACTTATTTAGCTAATGTCGGATATACTTTTTCTTTTGAAATCCAAAATTTATGAATGGTTCCAAAATGTTTTATTTTGTGCCCACGATCACTAAAAATGGTGAAGTATTCTTCTTTTTCACATAACTGATGTCCAATCTTAGAAAGAACATTTATGAAGAAATTTCAAATCCAGCCACACTGTTTTGGGCTCAATGTCGGAAAATAATAGTCAATGTTTTCGTCGAGCGATTTCAGATTACTAATTTAACACACACCCACACATAAACGTATGCTGTGACAATATTTTGGGGCACACTAAAGAGGACCACGCGGCACACTAGCGTGACGCAGTGCGCTTGATAATCCATGTTCTAGTATTTTGGCAGAATGCACTGTCTTTGATTTCAAAATTTCCACAATGTTCTACCATGGGAATTAATGAACGAAGCGATACAATACGAGTCAGCGCAAACATAGTGTAGATTCCCCCTCAGACGACATCTTGATGTGGCAGTGAGATCGTAACCAGTGGAATAATTTTAATAAAGCCAACAAAATTGAATACTGCTGCCATATCTGGTCGGGTGCCTCTGCTGCTCTCCTTGGGCTTCTTGACAAAATACAAAGGAGGATCTGTAACTTGGTTGATACTGACTTGGCAGACCGACTGCAACCACTCTCTCACCGGCGTGATGTGGCTTCCCTGTGCCTCTTCTACAAGTACTTTCATGGCTTCTGCTCCGATGAACTTAGATCACTGGTGCCGCCTAAGCACGAATTTACACGAGATACTAAATTAGCAACTAGGTCCCACCCTTTTACAGTTAAACAGATAAGATGTAACCGTAAATTCTACTCCAACAGCTTCTTTTCTCGCGCTTCCCGCCTGTGGAATTCCCTTCCACGAGTCTGCTTTCCCGACAGCTACAATCTCTAGGTGTTTAAATGTAGGGTCAATAGACACCTCCTATCACACTAATTCCACAATTATTCTCAGAAAACTCTCATCTACCCAACCCTCATTCTCGGTATCCTTACCCGCCTATCACCCACCCTCTGACATTTCCTATATTTAACCATCCTTTCTCCACTCTATGTAGCCCCCTGCGCAGTAGTGGCAGTGACATGCCTTGCTCGGTGTGAGACGCTTATAAAAAAAAATTTCCCAGAACTACCTGTGAGTAAATGGCAGAATGGAAATAAGCAGGGATGGTGAAGATCCTCTTTAGAGCAACAAAAGCCTGGAAGTTTGGGAGAACCATGATCGCACGCATAAAACAACACGTTCAAATCATGGAGAGTAGTTGAGGCTGCAGCTGTTTATTATGACAGGAGAAAGCTCAGTTTAACTCTTGTGTTCACCTCGAGGTTCATTGCTTTAAACGTCTACTGTAACTTATGTTCTCTCCATCTCAAATCAAACTCATACATATGAATCATTCTTCTTCTTCTTTTTCTATGTGCCCTGTCCTCTCAGGATGTAGACGATCATGACTATCGATGTCTCTCTATCCCTCTGGTGGCTCTTAGCTCGCTTTCTCCTGTTACACCACACAGCCCTCGTTCTGTCATCCACCTGATCAGGCCCTTCAAATATGTTATCAGCTGCTTTCCTCTGTTTCTTTTTCCCTTTATCTGGCCTGTTAGTATCCAGTTCTCCAAGCCTTCCTTCCTCATTGCAGGTCCCAGGAACTTTGGCTGTCTCTTTTTGATGCTCAGTATTAATTTTCCTTTCGTTTACATCCTTTCCAAACCGCATCATTGCTCACATTTGCTTATACATTCGATCCATAATATCGGCAGCATATTGTTACAAATCCTAAAAAAAAACACGGAATAACTGACGATTTCTCCCGTGCCTTACATTTGCAAGAGTTTGATTACAAGAAAATGAAAAGGAATATGTTGTTGCACTGGAACTGTTCAGTATTTATCCTTTATATTCAAGTTATTTTTACGCCGTCTTGTAGGGAATGACATTTTCTACTCTACAATCATTTTTTCACTGCCACAAAAGCGCAAGCCAGTGGCTCCTCTGCTGCTATGTTCATAACAAATGCCCAGATGAGTTTCAATACATTATAGTAAATATTCTTTATCCGATAAAGTTAGATTTACACCGTATTGCAATGGCAAAAAAATTCCATTCAGATTTTTACTGAGAACTGTTACTTTGCGTCCTGCAAGGACGCGTCCTTAAACACCAGAAACTGAATCTCATCAAGTCTGTGAACAATCGCTACCTCACTTATCCTCATAATCTTCATTCTTCAACTTACTTTCCTATCACACCTCATTAAGTAGCCCTGTGCCTTCAGAGGATTTTGAGCGTTCTAATAGGTAATTCGTCATTTTTTTATACATGGTGTTATAATATTTTTATACCGGTAGTAAATAAGAGTATAGAGTTTAAAGACACTGATAAGATTTCTTGAACATTATTCAATAATAATAAAAATAATTTCTTAATCTAGTTGTAGTTAATAATGACCGAGCAATAAGAGATAAATATTTTTACCTCATATAATCCACTGAACAATTCGGTTTCTTCGCTAATTATACATCTTATTGTGCGAACACTGAAAAGCGCTGCATTTGATTCCATTTAAAAGAATTGCTCGTGGCTTAGCAAGATTCTCGCCCGAAGCGAGAATCACCTTCTCTCGGAGATATTTGTCCTTCTACAAAATTGATGCAGAACGTCTAAGGTTATGGCCACCAGGTTTCTTCTGGACTCCTGGATCTTGGTATATCTCGAATGAACAGGTTATTGTCAGTCGCTCTTCTACCTGAGGCGATGTGATTGGATGGATGACCTGCAATAATTGCTTCTTCGTGAGATTCTCTACGCAACTTCTCTATCATTGTTTTGCCTGTGTGTGAAATTTTACGGTCCACCCATTCACCCTCTCTCTCTCTCTCTCTCTCTCTCTCTCTCTCTCTCTGTATATATATATATATATATATATATATATAGTATGTTCCATAAGTTTCCATAGATAGAAAAAAATAAATATTTTCATATGAAAAAATATTTATATATATATATAATATGATCTTTTAAACATTTTAGTATCGATTAAAAATAATATTCAAACAAATAAATTAGATATGTCGTTTGTTAAAACCATTTAGCTACTGTTTGGAAAATTGTATTTAAATTTGTTAACATTAAGACACACTTTCACAGTGTAGATGGTTATTTACGTAGAATTGAAAATTGTGTTATATAAGGCTTGATATAACTTATGAGACTGTGGAATCAATTGGTGCCTCCTTTTATGATGTTAGGTGTCGCAGGCTCGAATTCTGTCGAATGACACAATTTTTGTAACAAAATTTATCGTAAATAATCAAACCGGGAGAAATAAATATACCGTTTGATTAAAAACAGAATATCTACTTAAATACGAGTGTCGATAAAAAAATATTTAAACAAATAAATTAAATATGTCGGTTGCAAAAACCATTTCGTTAATCTTCGGGACTTTCCGTAAAATAATCTACATGACTACCATTCTGTTGAAAACACTCTTCAGTACCTGTTCTCTACTACTAAAAACACGTTCAAGCACAGCTTAAGATAATCTTGTAATAGCGTCGTTGAAACATTGAGATGGTTTATGACACACCATGGCCTTCAAATGCCCCCAAAAGGCAAAAATCATGAGGGTTAAGATATTGGTAAAAGGATGGTAAAATCTATTCTTGCAACATGTTAAGATGCTTATAGGCATTAAGATTTCCATCAATAAAAAACTATCTCATAATTCTGTCACCACATAACCCATGCTACAAGTTATCTGAAATATTAAAAAATACATTGTTCAAAACAATATGCATAAAAATATAAAAACTCTCTCTCTCTCTCTCTCTCTCTATATATATATATATATATATATATATATATATATATTACAAACAGAAATAGGGGTTGTTCTAACGAGATAAATTGGTATAGAAGAAGAAAATACCAGAAGTTTTTAAAGTGTAAATTTATTGCTATTATCATGATTAGTAATACATGCTTTTTGTATGATATATTAAGTGTCCATACTAGTATTTGTGTTGTTATATGTGTTTGGAGTTTAAAGTTTACTCTCTTCAGGTGAATAAACTTGTGACTTCACATATCAAGATCCGTTTGTTTGTTTTGTTTTTGATTTTTTTTATGGCCAAAGTCTCGTCTATAAATAAGTGGTGAGCAGGGCAGAAACTCTATATGCGTGCGTATCTCATGAGTTTTTTTCACACTTGCACGTTAAATTTTTCCCGTCACCTTTCGTTGGCTATAAAAAAAAATTACACTGACTTGCTAAATTTGATTTACTCTTTATACTTCAAAATTGTTTCAGCGATTTTGATTCACTTCTACTCAACGGGTCTTTTAGTTCTTTTTATCGTTTTTGAATACTATTTGAATTTATTTTATTCATTTATTTATTGTTAATTATTTTTTGCTGGCTTTGGAATTTAGTGATTCTGTGTGTGTCTTAGGTTTTTATGTTGTTTTATTGAGGAAAGACTTGTATCTTTTTATAAATATTTCTTCCTGCATCATGAGTGTGTCATAATCTGAATTTTTGGTAGATACGCATTACTCTGAGTTTACCTCCACTGCATTCGTGTAACTGTTGAGAAACATAAGATTTCCTGTTATTGACTAGTTTAATGTTACTTTTGTGCAGGGCTACTCTTTTATTCAGACCTTGTGTTGCCCCCACGTATATTTTTGCGCATTCATAAATGCGCATTTTTTCTTTTTTGCTCATTTGCACTTTTCCTCTCTCTCTTTCTCTCTCTCCCCCCCCTCTCTCTCTCTCTATATATATATATATATATATTACAATTACATTAGGTTAACAATGTTATCTTATTCATAGACGGCTTAAGACGTCCACAACTTGGCGCATTAATCACTGACTGAATGTTTTTGCTTATTTTTTAAAATTTATGTTATATAATAAATTATCAGCCGTATAAAAGGAAAAGTATAAAATGCTTTGTATACCTACTCGGCATTTTAAATTTTATATATAGATAATTAAACAAATGTATACCTATTTTTCACTCATTCTCTAGATATAATATCTTAATATCTTCCTTTTCTGTCAATGCGACTAAAAATTAACCGAACAAAAGCGCCTTAAAAAGAAACATTTTTGTATGAACATTTTAAGTCAAAACTCAGTTCAGTGCATAAACCAGATGCATGTTCCTCAAAATCGGTTCTAAAATATTTTCCTTAAAAATAAAGCCATTTTTCTGAACAGCTACACGTTAGTAAAATAATTTTAGTTTTAATATTTTTTTCTCAATATACATGTAAGTTAAATATGTATGTCTTCAGTTGTTTTTACAAATTTCTTATTAAATATTTTTTTAATATATATATATATATATATATATATATATATATATATATATTTGTGTGTGTGTGTTGTTTACCTATATCTATCTAACTGTATACATATTTGTATATTTGGGAAACAATCTTTTTTATCAAGTCGGTGTAAAAGCTTTTGCCGGTTTGTAAAAGCGGTATTTTAAATCATTGTCATTTATTTTATTGATATTGTTATTACTTAAATATATTATCATGTTTAATTTATAACTTATTATTTCAGATTATTAAAGCATCATTCATATTTTTCTGCAATAATCTCACCCATGTTCTCCAGAGAACCTGCGACAACGTGTTTCTTGTTGCTAATCTTTGCTTTCACGACACCTTCAGACACCATTTTTGGGTAGGCTTGTCACAGTTCATGAGACGTGCCATCTTGCTCCATCCTGCATACTCTCCTGACCTAGCTCTCCAGAATTATCACTTATTTCGAGGATTACAAAACCATTTAGATGACCTTAGGTTAACAGCACGAATGGAGATTGAACATGAGTTAGAGTCATATTTTACTTCAAAAAGTGAGGCATTTATAAGCTCGTTGACAGATGGAATCAAGTAATAGAGAGCAAAGGTCGTTACTGTTATGAATAAAGATTTTAAAAAACACAAAGTTTTTTTTATTTTCAAGATGAAATTTTAAATCGGTAAAAACATTTGCAACGACCTGGTATACAAATTTCGTTAAAGACAACTGAAAGGTACTGCGTTTTAGCTTTGTATGTAATTTTTTCTAGTGTTTGCATAAGAGTTTTCTTTGCTGGATGTAAAGTAGAGAAAAAACTAGACAATTTTCTGTATATCTAAGCGCTTTCAACTATTCCATTATTCATGATCATGGATATATTTTTTAACTGAACATGTAAATTTTTATATATGTGTATCTGGACAAGAAAAATTGAACAAAATACCTTAATCGCAGTCAGACGTCTTTGATGATAGTTGTCAATAACACACACATACACACACATTATATATATATATATATATATGTATATATATATGTAAAAACTAGCTATTCTCGCATCTACGCATCGTTCATTCAGCAATGAATTAGTACACTCTCAGCTATTGGGCGTGCATAATGATACTATACACGCTAAAAAGTCTGCCAACTTATACCGAGCGCCAATAGCTCAGAGGTAGAATCGGCGACTGACGCTAATTCGGTCGGGTTTCAATCCTGGGTTAAAAGCAATCGGAGTCTAACCGTACTGATAAGCTGTGATACAGCGAAACAGATCTGTCTGCGGTGACTATATATATATATATATATATATATATATATATGTGTGTGTGTGTGTGTGTGAGTGTATTCTGAGGCGATGGCGATGAGGTCACAATTTATATCAGACTAAGAACGTTTATGAATCCTTCCTATAAAGATGAAACTGAATATATATATATATATATATATATATATATATATATATATATATATATATAAAAGAGGCGTTAGTGTGTGCATGCGCAAACGGAACGCACCTTTCATTGGTCTTTTATTTGTATACCAGATCCTTATCATATCGGTTCAGCGTTTCCTGCAAATTGCTTAAATATCCTCGACACAGATCGATCTGATTTAGCGGTGGATGCCCGAGTAACCAAATTTGTGTCCGGTCATAATCTGATACTTTGATCGCTTCAGCTTTGATTAGAAACATGATAACATTGATCCTATGGAACTTGAAATATCAGACAAACCCCGAAGACCAAACAACAGACAAAACAGAAAACAACGTTCCTTTTGCAGCAGTTAAACTAGTCATTCGGATGCTTCGTCTGCAATATTTGCTTTTGTTAATTATAATTCTAAAAATTAAATTCGACTTATATCTTGTTAATCACGAATATCAGGGCGTTGTTTTAATCTCTAACGATTATCACCTTATTCTATGGCGAGCTTTGATCTTCTGAAAATGGAATAGAAAATGCGATTTCGTTAAGTTTACCCTCGTAAAATGAAAAATGAAAATAAATCTAAATAAATTTTATGTAGTTTCTAATCTTCCTTCCTTTATTTATTTTTTTAAATCTTTTCATCCCAAGCAAGGCATTTTACGGTCACTGTTACACAGGGAGTTGTATAGTGGAAAGTGATGAGAAAGGAGGGGTTAGTTATGGGAAATGTCAGGAGGAGGGTTATAGAAGGATGAGAATACCGGGAATGCGGGTGGAGTAGATGGAAAAAGAGCTTGATAGAACGGATGCGAGTTAGTGAGATAGGAGATGTTTATTGACCTTACATTTAAATTCGTGGAGATTGTAGCTGTCGGAGAAGCGATTATATGGAAGGGAATTCCACAGGCGGGAGATGCGATAAAAGAAGCTATTAGAGTAGAAATTGCAGTTACATTTTATCAGTTTCACTGTAAAAGGATGGAACCTAGTTGCTAATCTAGTAGATCGTGTAAATGCATACATAGGGGAAACCAGTGATCTAAGTTCATTAGAGCAGAAGCCGTGTAAATATTTATAGAAGAGGCACAGGGAAACCACGTCACGCCGGTGAGATAGCGACTGCAGCCGAGCTGCCAAGTCGGTATCGATCACATTACAGATTCCCAGTTGTATCTTGCTAAGAACCCTGTTGTGACTAGCAGGGGCACCCGACCAGACGTGGCAGCAGTATTCAATACACGGGCGGATTATTTATTTATTTATTGTCATGTAGACATAAAACGCAAGCCTCGCCTAAGCTTTCCATCCACAAACCAATGATTTCAAGCCTTGATCTCGTCGGTGATAACCGAAAGCTGGAAAAGGACTTGATGCTTGCTCACAAAATAACACAAAAAAGACAAAAGTGACGCCGAGTGACAAGAACACGAACCCTATTTACCACATTATATGTAGGTATTAAATTCGGGCCTGCGTGTCCATGTGGATATGTAAGTGATAAATGTGACATCTTCTGCTATACTAGATGTTCCTCCTACAAACTCCTCTGATACTTATTAAGGCATTACATTTTAGATATTTTATATCAATTTGATATATTTAGCCTAGATAAACATTTCTCCTAATTTAAGACATTCAGATAAGTGCATACGTGATACACGCTTGCGCAATCATGTCGCTATCGATATATATTCTTTTAATCAGAAGATTTTTCTACGGTAGGTTGCCATTTTTTTCTGCGGTAGACTGGTTTCCAGCCAAGACTGCAGAATCTAATTTATCCTGCTCTTCTACCTATTGATTGGGGGAGAGGAGATGGATTAATACCTTTCCTATGGGAATTTTGCTCGTAAGTGGATGCAACGAATTCAACTTGAATACGAACTCGGCTCTCCGATTTCTCATTCCAAGCCGATATCCATTGCACTACAACACACATCTAAATTATTGATATCATAATCCCATCTATTTGAAGAACTGATCATTATACACAAAAATGGATATAAATCAAATGCTATGTTTCTAATTCAAACATATTTCAAACATATTTCTACAGAATCCTACTTCTCTAAACATTCTTTGATAATGAAGTCGCTGCCATTTTCTGTCTCTTTTATCTCAAATATACATGCTGACATTTTTTAATCATTTCACCTCAAGCAAGGCATTCCACTGCCGCTATTGCGCAGGGGGTTACATAGGGGGAGGTGATGAGAGAGAGTGGTTAGATGATAGACGGGTAAAGATGTATATGGGAAGAGTGTTTGATAGAATGGATGCGAGTTAGTGTGTTAAGAGGTGTCTATTGACCTTACATATAAACTCCTGGAGATTGTAGCTGTCGAGGAAGCAGGTATGTAGAAGGGAATTCCACACGTGGGAAGTGCGAGAAAAGAAGCTATTAGAGTAGAAATTGCGGTTAGATTTTATTGGTTTCACTGTAAAAGGGTGGGACCTAGTTGCTAAACATATGACTTTGGCTTGTTTTATGGGTTCTATTCGTCGGCAAATACCTTCAATAAACCGAGGAAACTTGCTAATTATTTATTCAGAAGTGAATCATGAATGAATAGTTAGTGCCAGCATTTTGGGAAAAGTTTAAATCAAAAATTAATCATAACCGCTGTTTAAGTGTTAAACAGAGTATAAAACCACGGAACGTAGGTTGAAATGAACGTTCTGTCGCATTTGACGAATGAATAGAAACAGGCCACTTTTAATTTTAATTTGATATATTTAATCAAGATAATATTTTCCCCTTAACATTCCACACCACTCCAAGTAAAAGATTCATAACGAAACCCTTATCAAGTTAGAAAACAGACTTGAGAAAAAAATTTTAAGTTAGGGTTTTAAGAGAAAGATTTAATTTTCATAAATTTCAGTCGAAAACAGTACTGGTTGCTCAGTCAATGAAAGCCAAATATTTTTTTGATAGAGAATATCTATTATTAATATTACTATTATTATCGATTACATAATCCAATTTATTAGGTAAATTATTAATTCCACAGGCGTAATTTATTTTAGGTTTACTTTTTTTTAATCATTTCGCCCCAAGCAAGGTCGTTTCACTGTCACTGGTGTGCTGGAGGTTACATAGGATGGAAGGAGTGAAAAAGAGGGACAAGTTTTATAGGGTGTCAGAGAATGAGTAAATGAAGGATGAGAATACTGATGTGTAGATCGGACGGAGAAAAGAACATGAGGGAAAAGATACAAGCCAGAAAAACAGATGACAGTTGACTTCACATCTAAATCTTGGAGATTGTCGCTATCGGGGAAACAAGAATACAGAAGAGAATTCTACAGATTGGGAAGTGCGAGGAAAGAAACTGGTAGAGTAGAAATTTCCGTTGCATTTTATTGATTTCACTGGAAAAGGTTGGGATCTAGTTGCTAATCTAGTAGTTCGAGTAAATTCACACAGAGGGGACACCAGTGGGCTTAAAGGACTAACCTCTTCAATTTTAATAAACTGTTCCACCTCTAAAAAGGTGGTCTAGTGAGCAGGAAAATAAGTATTCGTTGGTTGGTTTTAAGGCATATCACATTTTGCAGGTTATTTAATGAAAAATTTAAATATGTTATACAAATTGTTTTTAGATAGCTGATATTCTTCGAGCCGCTTAGAAGTGGCACAAGGCCGAAAGTATTGGGCACCAAATGAGGATCGAACTGACTAATCAGTTGTAATAGGTTCTAGTAATTCAATCTGGCAAACCTTCACGACACGTTGAGGTGCCCTTTATTTAGATAGTAAGGGTTTTATAGATTCAAGACCTACTGATAAACCCATAGCTGGTAGTGAGAAATTAGGCTTACATTTTCTGAATATATTTGCACGTACACGATTATAAAGAAAAGAAAATGAAATTGGTACTAAGATATCCGATGAAAAATTCCGAAAGTGGTCCGACTGCAGCCACTTCCCCATCGTCGAAATGTGGCCTCCCTTTGTCTCTTCTATAAATACTTTCATGGCTTCTGCTCGGACGAGCTTAAGTCACTGATGCCTCCTCAACAGGTGTTTACTCGTGCAACCAGACTGGAGCTTTCCGTAACAATGTGTGCAGTCTCACCTTTCTGATTAACCGATGATGTATATTATTTTCGTAAATTTGTGTGCACGGTTTTTAAATGACTACAATACTTTTGTGCATTAACTGCTTCGTTTTGACTGAGATGACGCTTCGCATATCCCGTTAAACAGAGAGCATAAATATTTCAAATTGTTTTCTGGGTTTGGGGATGTATTTATGTTTATAAGTTCTTGATAACCTTTGTGGCTTTTTTGCTAGATAAGCTTATAGAGAAGCCGCATTGCATCACTGCTGATGATTCTACGCAGCAAAAGTTTCGTTGCAAGTTTATACTTCAATGACGAATAGAAGAGAATACAGTGGGGATTGAGGTGAAAAGAAATCCCTAAGTGACACATTCATCAATAACAGACACTTATCCGAGTTTATGAAGGTATTTTTAATGATTCACAGATATACACACAGACATACACACGCACACCAACTGATATATATAAAGAGTCCCTTTTCCGACATGTAGATTTATGTACTGTCACTGAAAACTCAATTCCTATTCAAAACCGCTGCCAATTATTTGAATTTTTGTATTCATATATATTAACCAATCAGCGACGTCGTACGAGAGGCGCTTTATTTTCTGAATAGGCATACGTTAAAATATCTCTTAAAAACGAGTTTTTTGCCCAACCACATGAATTTAGGCGTGTTACTAGATTGGCATCTAGGACTCACTCTTTTCCCGTCAAAACAGTCAAATGGAACCGACACTTCTACTCTCTCAGTTTCTTTGCTCGGTCTTCCCACCTGTGGAATTTCCTTGCATATACTTGCTTCCCTAATAGCTACGATCTCCAAATGTTTAAATGCAACGTCAATCGCCACCTTCTATCTCTTTGATTCCTATCTTTCTGTTATCCTTTCTAAGATATCCCCTGTACCTTGTTGTTCTTTCTTTCTTTTCTTTACTTATCTTCATCAGTACGGTTAGACTCCGATTGCTTTTAACCCAGGTTTGGAACCCGACCGAAGTGGCGTCAGTCGGCGATTCTACCTCTGGGCTATGGGCGCTCGGTAGAAGAAGGCAGACTTTTTAGCATGTATATTGTCATTATACACGCAGACTTTTAGCATATATATTATCATTATATATATATGTGTGTGTGTGTGTGCGCGCGCGCGCGCGCGTATGTATGTCCTTCACTTCTATTAAAGCTTCATCAGAAAATTCGATATGAAGAAAAACAAAAAAGAAATTCTGATATTTTAATTTTTGTGTTAGTTAATGAAATTTCCTTTACATTTGATTTGTTAAACAACTTTAGTACAATTTATGGAGTTCCGAATGTGTTAATTAGTAAGACTTTTATCAGTAAGTCTGTATCTCAGAAAAGAAAGACGGAATTCTTGCAATTTAAAAACATTTTTTTGGTTTTAAATAACCTGTAAATATTTGAAAAGCCGTAAAAAGGAAATCAATCAATATAAAATGCAAAATAGAAATGTTATGAATTTGTGAAATTTTCCTTAACATTTACGGTAGAAAATGGAAGTCGATCGACTTTCTACCTTGCATCTGCGGTAAAATATTTATTTGGTTTAGTTGTTTTTGCTTGCTTTTTTATTTCGCGGTACATCAACATCTATGGGTAATTTAATGCCAAAATCCAAATAATTTGTACGCGATTTTTACTTTAATATTTTTGGATAAAATGAAGTGTTCTAACAGAGAAACGAAAAGTGCGACACTGAAATCTGAAGGAGTATTGAGATGGCCAAAGACGCATTTCAAAATGTTATCTTTAGCGGGGGAGTCAGCCTGCACATTTTCATCCATAAGGATACAATCACCAACTCCGAACTTAGCGAACCACTTCCGCGCAGTCTTGCCAGCTAAACACCTTCACTGTAAACAGCACTTATCTTTTTTGTTGCTTGCGAGTCATTTTTGCCTTTACGGTAATAAAAAATCATTAAGTGTCTATAATGCACCCTATCGTCCTCCATCTTGATAGGGATTAATAATTAATTGACAGGATTTGTCATATTAAACTTTCTCCGAAAGAGATAGTTTGAAGTGTGCTCTTATCAGAAATGTAAGCATTGATGAATGTGCCTTGTGGTGCAGCGGATATCGGCTCGGAACGAGAAATCATGGAGCCGAGTTCAAATTCCAATTGAATTCGTTTCATTCATATACGCGCAAATATCTTTGGGAAATGTATTAATTCATCTCTTCTCCTTCCAGCTATGGGTTAAATAGCAGGACAGGTTGGGTTCTACAGTCTTGGTTGGCAGTCAGTCTACCGCCGAAAGTAATGATAGACTACTGCGTGAAAATGTTCCAGTCATTTCTCTTTCGAGATACACGCTTAGGCGGTCATGTTTCTTTCGAGAAATGATCATCCAAGCGTGTATTACGTATGGCTTTTAATTGACTAATGCATATCATATATGTCGATAAATTTGACGGGTTGGAACATGAACGACTAATAACTGACATGAACTTTCCAAACAACTCACTATTTTCGTTTGACTTCGTAGCCATTTTAGATGACAGTTTTTTGAGAAGCAAGCCATATTAGCAAAACCTCTTTATCGATCCAACACTAATTAAAAAAATTAAAATTAAAAATAAGAATAAACCTAGCAATAATGTCGCGTCGAAGACAGGATGTTTCTATTCAGGATCAAATATTTTCTATTCAAGGATCAAATATTAAAAATATGCAGAGCGAAATAAGACTGGCAGTCGGCTATTTTATTTTCATTGTGTTGTTATTTTACGTTGTGTTTTAATTATGATTTTACAATAGAAAATAATATTTTTAATCATTTCACCAAAAGCAAGGCGGGAATGCCTTTAGTACGCAGGGGTTACATGGAGTGAAAGTGAAAGAAAAGGGAGGATTGAAGAGAAGACAAAAGATGAACTTGATTCAAGAAGGCAGAAGATGGTGATTGATGATACACTTAAATTTATTTATTGTTGGGGATCACCCCTTTTTGTATACATAATAATGAACTCGCCTGATGTGTGCATATAATCCTGCATATACAGAGAACAGCAGAGAGTAGTTGTAAAGGTATTGTTGTGTGTGAAGGATTGGGAGGTGATGGATGGGTTCTTGTGATGAATGCGTAAAACTGTAATGAGTGCTTGGGTCGTGATAGTGTTTAGCTAGGTAAAGGATAGTTAAGTGAGTAACACCCTCTACCCCTCCTCTTTTCGGCCTTGTGCCACAATTTTTGTATTCTTTACAAGAATAAATATAGAGAGTAGTTGTAAAGCAGTTATTTGTTGATCACTACGACGGTGCAGGGTAAGTTGGAGTTGTTTGGATATAGACTCATTACCCGGACATACTATTTTACTGCAAGACTGTATATATTGATTTCTACTAATAGTATTCCTGAATTGACTAACCCGTGTTCCAGTTTGTATTTCTTGTTTAATATAACTTACATTTTCTCTCTCCAAACTGTTTTTGTTATTTATTCTCTTGTGTGGTTTCCCAACTGGAATCCACAACATTTATATAGTTATCAGGGAAGCAATGAAACGGAAAGGAGATCCATAACTTGGACGGGCAAGAAAAGAAGCTATTGGGGTTTTTTTTGGGTTTTTTTAATCATCTCACCCCAAGCAAGGCATTCCACTGCCACTATTGCGCATGGGGCTACATAGGGGAAGGTAAAGAGAAGGAGTGGATAGACATAGGGAATGTCAGGAGAAAGGTGACAGATGAGTAAGGATAGCGAGGATGAGGGTCGGCCAGATGGGAAGAGTGCTTGATAGAATGGGAGCAGGTTAGTGTGTTAGGAGGTGTGTATTGACCTTACATTTAAACTCCTGGAGATTGTAGCCGTCGGGGAAGCAATCGTTTGGAAGAGAATTCCACAGTCGGGAAGTGCGAGGAAACAAACTGTTGGAGTAGAAGTTACGGCTGCATTTTATCGGTTTCACTGTAAAAGGGTGGGATCTAGTTGCTAATCTAGTATCTCGTGCAAATTCGTATTTAGGGGGCACCAGTGATCTAAGTTCATCGGAGCAGAAGCCGTGAAAGTATTTATAGAAGAGACACAGGGAAGCCACGTCTCGCCGGTGGAAGAGAGACTGCAGGCGGTCTGCCAAGTCGGTATCTATCACATTACAGACCCTCCTCTGAACCTTATCGAGAAGCCCGAGGAGAACAGCAGGGGCACCCGATCAGATATGGCAGCAGTATTCAATGCACGGGCGGATGGTAGATTTGTAAATGTGCAGGATAGATTTAGACGGAAAAAACTTCCGGGCCCTACACAGAGAACCGACTTTCATAGCAGCGGATTTAGCAATGGATTCGATATAGTCATTCCATTTGAGGTCCGCTGAAAGTGTGAGACCAAGGAGGCGTAGTGTTTTACTCTCTGGGAGGCAAGCCTGGTCCATGCTAATGGGAGGTAGGTGAGATTGTCGATGATGGTTAATTGACAGTAGCTTCGTTTTAGAAGCATTAAAATTTACTAGCCATAACTAGAAGTAACTGTTGCATTTAACTATTTACAACAGTAAAAGAATGAAACCTAGATCTCAGTCTAGTAGCACACGTAAATATATGTAGTTGGGGAATGTTCATGTAGTCGAAGTAACCAAAGAAAAAGCTCGTAAGACCAATTACCATGCAAATATTTGCAGTAAAGACACAAGAAAGTTACGTCACGTCGCTAAGAATGTGGCTGAAAACGAGATGCCTGCTAGAGATTGATTACATTACATTACAGTTCTTTTGATTTTGCGAGAATCCAGAGATTAATAGCAAGAGCATCAGACTAAATATGGCAACCGTGGTTAATACACGAACGAATGGCAGATTTTAAATGTGCAATGTGGATTCAAGCAAGAAACATTTTCTGGTACGATAGCGTGACCGATCTTGAACGAGATGCAGCTATTGATTCGATGTAGTCGTTTCATTTCAAGTCAGTCGGAAACGGGAGCTCAAAAAGGCGCAAGGGTTGCACTCCTGAAGTCTGCCCTCAGTCATCCTTATATTAGGCAGAAAAAGTTCTCCGTCCGCCATCAGCTTGGTTGACGTTAGACCGAAGGAGAGCGACACACTATTTTACGATAAATTGCAAACGGGAATACCTGAGGGTCATTTCAAGTAATAAGTTTCTTATTAACATATATACTCGTGTATTGTGTTTATTATTTTTTATTTTTTTTTATAATCATACCACCCCAATCAAAGAATTTTACTGACACTGTTTTGCAGGGATTAGGAGGAAAATTATAAGAAAGAGTGACAGGTTATAGGGAGTGTCAGGAAGTGGGTAAGAGAAGGATGAGAACACTGGTGAGCGTGGAGTGGACGAAGAAAAGAAGCCTGAGAGAGAGATTGCAGGTTAGTGAGATAGAAAATAATATTTTTGATTATTTCATTAAAAGCAAGTTTATTTTTATTATTAGTTTTGTTACGTACAAAATAGGATTCACGCTATACACCTTTAATATTTTTGAAGAGGTTGAAATCATGTGTTTTCCGTCTTGTCTTTAATCATGTTGAGTGTCTAGCTACTCTTTTCACCAGAAAAGCCTGGTGCTGGAACCGGTTTAGTCACTGGTGGTGCTGGAACCAGTTTAGTCACTAGACCACACGACATATACAACTGGATTACACGGAATCAGTTGCACTCGAAGATTGACCTGTCATCAGATTCTTAACAACATCTACTGACTTTATCTTAAGCTAAAACTAACGTCCAATTTGTGGTAGTCCCAACTGCGTGTATTAACCCTTAGAACTAGACTGGCAATTATGAATGTGCAGCATGACTCTTCTAAATAGTTCAGTCGGAAACTTGACTAATTTACCATGGTCATCGGGTTCAAGAATAGTCGCCCACGGAATAACGTGGATACTTAATTAGGTCGCTGTAAAATAAGAATTAACTTTAGAATTTGAACAGGCGTTAAACCATGTGGTTCTTTTTCAAGGGAGAACTAAGTGGATAGATTGAGTAGCAACCTGTAGCACGATGTTGTATCAAAATATTTTCGATTGAACTAGTTCTCTAGTGCTTTAACAGATGACAATACACAGTTGCGCGTACAGTGAGAGGTAGCAAGGACCTTCATGCACCGGTGCGCTGAAAACATCATTATGTTACTTCGCAAGTTGTGAAGTTTATGTTTTGGCAATCACGTGTATGATGTAGCCTGCATTTTTTTTCATGCTCATCGCTTTTTATTTTTTGTTTATTTTATTTTATTTATTTATTTATTTTATTTTATTTTTGTCATCCGCTGTATTGTAAGTCGAGAATTTGTCTCCCTGCAACATTTTAAAACGTTTGTGGCAGAGCGTTTAGCGAAAGCAACCGGTTCTGGGAGACGTAAAGAATTGGGTTCTTCATCACAAAAATGCACCCTGACACCGAGCTCACACTATTCGTGTTTTCTTTCGCATCAGCTCTATTTGTCGGATTTCAAACCTGAAGAATTTAATCTCTTCTGAAAATGCACATCGAATGTCGCAGTTTTAGCACCGTTGCTGGGATCCAGAGCGAATCGCAGAAGGTTCTCAACTCGTTTAAACGGAAACGACTTCCAGGTCCGATTCCAAATGTGTCAGGAAGACTCAGACTGGTGCCTTACTGCGCTAGGTGATTATTTTGAAGGAGATAATACTAAAATTTAGGTAAATACTTTAGGTTTTATTTTTGACTCATAACTAGTCCGGAAAAATTTTGATACCATCTTGTATTTACTTTTGGCTCAATCTGAACCTCGGTTCCGTCTCAGAGTCAATACTATGTGGAATAAGAACGAGACTGATAGGGCACGCTCTAAAAAAACCTACATATTTCTTTTAAATCGATCCTAAGAATTGTTTCATGATGATTCCATCAAAAGACATCATGTGTAAAATGAGGTTGCTAGGGGTCATTCTAAAGATGGCCACCTTGTAAATATTTGTTAATTTTCTTTGAGTTAAACTCCATCTCTGTATCGTGGTGATTGTCATGAAGAGTCATAATCTGTTGAACGAAGTTGCTACGCATCGTTTTGAAGGTGGCTTACCTGTAAATATTTGATTGCTTTCAATTTGAACTTAGGCTCTGTACCGTGGTAATTGTCATTAGGAACCATAATCTATGGGACTAGGTTGCTAGATTTCGCACTAAATATGCTTACTCCAATAACAGTCTAGTCTCTTTAAATTTGAACCTTGTTGGGAAATAGGTTAATTCCTAATGACCCGTCCATGGATCAAGCCATAGTGAATTTTATGGCACCAGAAATACTTGCAAAATAACCGAATATAAAAAGAACCATAAACATGATTAACGAGCCTTCGTGTATTATCAACGTTCATGTAGCATAATGGTGTAGGCTGGGTTCCATTGCTATGTATGCAGCGAGTGTAATAAACATTCTATATATGTAATAGAAATCGTAATTGATATCGAGACGGAATACAGAAAATATATTATTTACATCATTCAGACGGTTGTTCTAATCTTTATTGTCCTACTCCCGACGTTTCGGTCGTTGTACGCTCCGCCCTTCTTCAATTGATTAGAATTTTGAACCGAAACCTAACTAAGACATCCGGATGTGCTATGACTCATGAAACGAGAACAATCTACCCAGTCATCCAAATAAAGGGTTCGTTTCACAATTCCAGTCACTTGAAGGTCAAAGCGTACGACTGTCGAAAGGTGGTGAATGGGATAATAAATATTTGGACAACATTCCCGAAAATGTAAATAATATAAATATCTCATCTCATACAAATAGGCAGTAAATATATTCTGTATAAAACTGCAGTTTTTATTAGTTTTTTAAAAGAATGCTTACTTATCTGTTAACGTGGTAAGTGAGAACTACATACTCGTATACTTACTCCATACCGTTGAATCTTCACTATATATTTGCTGCTGAATGGTCTTTTTGGTCAACTCCTTGATCTTTTATTGGTTTAGATTTTAGTGATTCTATAACCCTTGACCAATAAAAGAGAAGCAAATTCTAAATTGCCTTAATCTATCATCTACCATCAGAATAGATGACGCTAGTCTCCTAGAGAGCAAAACACAGGGGATCTTTGGTCTCACTCTCTGAAGCACCCTCAAATGGAATGACTACATCTTATATATAACTGCATTGAATACTGTTGCCATATATGGTCTGATGCTCCTATTATTCTTGAGTTTTGCGACGAAATCCAAAGAAGGATCTGCAATATAACCGACCCTGACTTTGCAGCTTGACCTCAATCACTTTCTCACCGACGTGATGTGGCCTCCCTCTATCTTTTTTCCCTTGGTTCCCCTAACTACATCCACATGTATTTATACGTACTACTGATCAGTTTTTTTTTCCTGGAGCCCCTTTCACTCGAATTTATGCGTGTTACTAGATTGGCATCAACTACCACACTTTTACCGTTTAAATAGCTAAATGTAACCGCCTCTTCTACTTTAACGTTATTTTCTCGCACTTACTGTCTGTGGAACTCTCTTCCGTTTACTTGCCATCTTCTATCACTGATTCCCATCCATCATTTATCCTTTCTTTGACATCTCCTGTACATTGTTTCTTTGTTTCGTTCTAACGGTGACGGTCTTGCCTTGCTTAGAGTGGAGGGACTATAAAGAAATCTTTGAATTTTTGAGATTATCAGCCTGCTTTTTTAGACCACCAATTTTTTTTTTGTATTTCTCTAATCACCCTCGATATCCTTTACATATTCTTTCGGCAGTGATCTTAGCATTTTCATTGCAGAGAAAAACTTCTAGATTGTATATGCCTATTGAGGTTGGGTGTCGTGGGTTTCTGGGACAGTCAGTTATTTCTTTTTTTTTCTAAGATAGGCATCACTGGTCGTGGTTAAAAAAGCGCTTAGCACCGCATTCAAACAAGGGTACAGAACGCGTAGTTGGATTTAGTCGAGATCAAAACAACAAGCAAACAAATTTCGCGCAACATCATAATCTCATATGCGCAAATGAGATATTTGTGTGGTCAGCTATTACGTTTGTTTTTCTTCTTCCTTCATGGGCGCGTTAATAACGGCAAACGCGTTCAGGAAATTTCATTGCCGATACAAACTACAAAGAGGAACGATCGTTTTATTTACTTCCTTATGAAAATATACAAGAGGAACACTCAACAAGTTTATCTTCATACCCTGCCTGGTTGCAAACGCTGCTGGTGGCGCCACGGTGCGGGTTTCTCCATAGCCACCAAAACCGTGACATCACCCCTGTTCGGCGGCTGATGAAGACAGGGTATTGCACGTGCTAACACACGTTGTATGTTACAAATAGATTGACAGCTTTCAATGATATGATGTATTGAAAAAAATATCTGCAAGATCAGTAAGGAAGGCGGAAAAACAATACGCAAGCACATTAAGGTAAGTTCTCCCTTCAGATTAGATCATAACCGCACAAGGCCGCGCAACCGATTCTGGATACATTCAAAATGAATCGATACTTTTCGAATACACCTGTCGTATATAATCCTTTGCAGAAGAACTTTTTTGATATAGCCTTTGATAGTTAATGTGGCGGAAGGGGAAGAGAAAAGTTCGGAGAATTTCAACTCACGAGTCGATAAGACAATTGCAAAAGAATTTCAGTGGTGGAAAGTCGAATGTCTTTTTTCTGATCTCCGTTTCGTGGAAACGGTAAACGTTTGAGGCGGTTTTCAGAAAGAAAGAAATGAAAAGTCTAGCGCATCTGCCGAACTTTTTCTATGTCTCAACTATAACATATCAATCCTCAAGTTAACGTATCTTGGAAGTAAGGCTGACATTTCTGATGGTTGTCCATAAAGTAAAGGTGACAGCGTATTTGCTCATTTTCCTTAGAAAGCGATCCGTACCATCCATAAATAAAAGTCGTTGGACTTTTAGCTTTGGAAGGGAAAGAGATTTCCTCCCGTGATAACCCATTTACAAATCAAGAGTTTATTTGCTTGTAATTTTTATTTGGTAAATTTTCGTATTAAATACCGACGGCTTTTCACCTTCAAATTTATCCAAAATAGATTATCTCTGTGCAAATGTATATGCTGAACTCAAATCAACTGCTAGTTATTGAAGAAACTTACCCTTTTTTATCTAAATGTCCATAAAAATAAAACGAACTATATCTTGCACTTTTTCTCTCCCATAACTCTCACGAATTCATGTAATTAACTGCAGAATGACGTACTGCGTATGCAACAAATTTTGGCAGATTTTGGTCGATGTTTCTGATACTCCCGCTAATGAAAGTAATGTGCTATTGTATTTCTACGCTTATTACTTTCATAACAGGAAGTACATCGCCGGAAGTTTCAGTAAAGAAGAAAATCGACCAAAAATCGACCAAAATTTGTTGTCCTACGCAGTACGTCATTCTGCAGTTAATTACATGATTCGTGAGAGTTATGGAGAAAAAAGCAATATATATTTCGTTTTTGTATGGACTTTCAAAGCAAAAAAGGTAAGTTTCTTCAATAACTAATTGTTGATTTGTGTTCAGCATTACCATTTGCACAGAAATAATGCTATTTTGGATAAATTTGAAGGGGGAAAAGCCGTCGGCAAACGAACATTTACCTTTTATTTTTGCTTTTTAACATAAAGATGTGTCCACTTCCACCTGCTTGAACTCCCACCCGATGCAAAAAAATAGTTTAATTTTTATTTTGGCATTTTCTATTTTTAACTACAACAAAAAATTAAAAATTTAATGCATGATAATAATAAAAATTCAAATATACCTGAAAATATTTTAAAAAATTATAATATCTTATAATGAGTTTGGAACATTCAAATACCTAATAATAACTAATTATGTAGTTTCAGAATATTTGTTCTTTTAGACACACCGTGAACCTGGGGAAAATTGGCCTGGCATAAAATGCTATTTAATCTACCACTGGAAGAAGATGGATTTGTACCTCTTACATCAGTGCAAAAGGAATGAAACACGAACGATCAGGATTTGAACCCAGTTCGGGATTTCATTTAAGGTGCACTTAAACATTACCTCACGCTTAGGTGCCGAGGTTATTCTGGCTACCTATGATTTGATCTTCAGTTGGCATGCAGTTATGAATTGCGAGTCATGACACTTTAATCGTTATTAATGAACAGTGAATTTGGTCCTCACTCTGTACCCTATATTGATTTCGACATGAAATGACCCAACAAGGGTAAAGTCAACTCACCTAATAAATCAGAAATATATATATATATATATATAATTAGTAATAATTTATCTCTGACTTGTAAAGCTTAAGTTTAGTGTAGCATTATAATTTTTTAGATGAGGAATGGTCAGTTATTCTGGATTTACTCGTAGTATGATTGTGTCTTAATACTGAGAATATACTTGTCAACTTGGACAGAACATGTGAGCAACGACGCGGTTTCGACAGCTGGATCATGTATTGAGAAAGGAGTGCTTAGCGAATCTGATTCTCACGAAACTGATAAGGGGAAGAAGAGACAAGGGAAGGCAACGCTTGGCATATTTGATGGGCATGAGCGCAGTGCCGTACTTAGCAACATCGCGCCCCCCTGCAGAATGCACCCCCTGAACAGTCTGAAGATACAACAAATTTTACTTTAAACAAAATAACATACTCTCGGAACGCAGATATTCCGTGATCACGAAAAAACGGAAGAAGTCGCGAAATTGGCGTTTTGAAGCTATGCACTACGAACGTTTTCAAAACTTTTAGCTACTTTTCATGTAGGTTGAAACAGTTACCTTTAATCTGTTTCTCTCTCAAGTTCATTATTTTGAATTACAAATGATTTGCGGCCTCTTCGGGCCCGGAAAGCTTCTATCAAACATGTTTTATGATCATGTATGTATGTTGAAACAGATATCTATAATCTGTTTCGCTCTCAAGTTCATTTTTTTTTACAAATGATTTGTGGCACCTTTGGGGCTGGAAGGCTTCTATAAAAGATTATATATATATATATAAAGAGAGCGAGAGGGGTTGATAGATGTCTAATTTAACATACAAGTATGATAATAATTTTCCAGTTAATCCTAATAATTATTTTGTTAATTTTTTTTTCATTACAATAGATCGACAGAACCAAAGAGCCTTGCGGCCCCTAAAGAACTTGTGCCTCCCACCACAATTGCGGGGTTTGCGGGGGCCCTAAGCACGACCCTGCATGAGCAGATAGATTGCTTAATGAAGGCTGAATGGAATACAGGAGAAGGAGTGTTAAGAACTACAAAGAATAAGAAGATGATCGCCTACGTCCTTAAGGGACGTGGCACATAGAAGAAGAAATGATTCTGTTGTTAATACTATAAGCGTAGTGCCCATCATCCGAACATGGTTTTACTGTTAAAAGTATATTTTTACCATTTTCAGTCATCTTTTATTTAGGTATTCCATTAGACAATCAACGGCGTAAAGGGGACATTTTACTCCAAAATTTGTCCCTCGCCAGGGAAACAGCGAGATGAGCAACAGGTGTCTCTAGACCGTTACCCTGCGACTGTGCGCATCAAAGACAAAATTACTATCGGAACATGGAACGTCAGGACACTCAACTGTGGACAACTACAGAATGTCAAGCAGGAAATGGACAGACTGAAGATCCAACATCCTAGGTATATGCGAAAACAGATGGCCTAATAACGGAGATTTCAGTAGCGACACCCACAGGATAATATATGCAGGAGGTAAAAACGAAAAGGGGGTCGGTTTAATACTAAACAAACAAGTGAAGAAATGTGTTCTTGGATACTGTCAGCTTTCAGAGAGTCCTCTTGGATAAAGTGCGGGGAAGGCCCTTCAATCTAGCTATTATAGTAGTTTATGCGCCGACAACTCAAAGTTCGGAGGACGAAATAGAATCTTTCTATTCAATACTGGACAGTGCCAAGCAATGAGATTAGGATTATAATGGGGAACTTGAATGCCAAGGTAGGTAAAGATAGAGAAGGAGACGCGAACGGCAACTTTGGACTAGGGGATTTAGGAACGCGGTGGTCCAATGCAAACATACCCAAGTGCCGAATGCGGAAGTGACCACGTCCCAGTCATCTGCAAACTAAGGGTGAAACTCCGAAGACTGAAGAAGCCCAGCACGCTAGAGAACGACCTCACCTTGCAGAAAGAATACAATAACAGCGTGAGAAAGAAATATGAAGAACAAATTGGAAAAGGGCATTCAAAATGGGATTCACTAAAAGAAGCGATGTTGACCTCAGCGAACAACATAGCCCCAAAGGAAATTAGACGCAGAAGAAAAAACGAGTGGATGACCGAAGAGATCCTCCACATGATGCAAAGGAGACAAAAAATAACGCAAAAACATGGAGGAGAGTACATGAAACTTCACGGGGACAAATGCAGACAAGCTAAAGAAGAATGGCTCAACAACAAATGCGCAGAAGTAGAGAGACTGAGCAGAACCAACAAAGCAGAGATGCATAAAGAGATAAGAGGACCGACAGGACAAAAACCCTGCTCCTCAACAGGATGCATAAAAGCCAAGGATGGAACAATCATATTAGAGAAAGAGAAAATACTCCAGAGATGGGAAGAATATATAAAGGATCTTTTTTGCGACAAGAGAGAGCAACCGAGAATACACAAGGAGATGAATGAACCGGAAATAATAAAATCCGAAGTGGAAGCTGCAATGGCCAAAAACAAGAAACAGAAACAAAGCAGCTGGTCCAGACGGCATAGTGATAGAGCTGCTGATAGCCTTAGAAGAATATGGCATATAAAACATAACCGACATAATAAACGAAATTTATAGCAGCGGAATAATACCAGACGACCTGTGGAAGTCGATTTTTATAGCACTGCCGAAGAAACCAGTTGCAAACGAGTGTGAACTAC
Source organism: Ascarosepion bandense (assembly GCA_037127315.1). Taxonomy (NCBI): domain Eukaryota; kingdom Metazoa; phylum Mollusca; class Cephalopoda; order Sepiida; family Sepiidae; genus Ascarosepion; species Ascarosepion bandense. Next base: position 837,650 of record JBBBDQ010000727.1, on the reverse strand, counting down.
ACAAAACTATCAGCTTAATGAATCACATTACAAAACTGATTGTCAGAATCCTGATGAATAGAGCGAGAAGCAGAATCAGGCCAGAGAGAGGGCAGGAACAGTGCGGGTTCGTCAAAGATTAGGATGCTCTCCGAAAAGGCAATACAAATGAAGAAAGACTTGTACCTATGCTTCATTGACTATGCGAAGGCATTCGACAAGATACGACACAAAGAATTGATGAAGATGCTCGGCAGCCTCGATATTTTCGGCAAAGACATAAGAGTAATCAAGAATCTCTACTGGCATCAAACGGCCTTCATACGGACAGGTAACGATCTCAGTAGATTTACAAAGATAGAAAGAGGCGTAAGACAAGGATGTGTCTTTTCACCGGATTTGTTCAACCTGTACAGCGAAAATATTTTGAGGACTCTAGATGACACGCCAGAATTTGTTATTGGAGGCCACAACTTGAACAACATAAGGTATGCAGACGATACAGTACTGATTGCGGACATGGAAAGGAAAATACAAGACCTCATACAGAAGGTAGCGGTGGAGAGTGACAAGAAGGGACTACAAATAAACTTTAAGAAAACTGAATGCATGGTCATCAACAAAAGGTAAAACCCAAAATGCCAAATACAGGTGAGGAATACCAGAATCAAGCAAGTACAAAACTTTAAGTACCTAGGAAGTGTTCTAACAGGAGATGGAAAATGCGACACAGAGATCCGAAGGCGAATTGGCATGGCAAAGAACACGTTCCACAAGCTGAGAAAAGTACTAACACACAAGAAAATCTCACTAGAAACAAAGAAAAGAGTGCTGGACTGCTACGTGATGTCAGTCCTTCAATACGGCAGTGAATGCTGGACAATATAATCGAAAATGAGGACAAAACTGGAAGCAGCGGAAATGTGGTTCTACAGAAGGATGCTGCGGATATCGGGGACTGAGCATGCAAGCAACGATGAGGTGCTGGAAAGAATGGCAACAAAAAGGAAATTGATACTGAGCATCAGGAAGAGACAACTGAAGTTCCTAGGACACACAATGAGGAAGGAGAGCCTGGAGAACCTTGATACTGACTGGCCAGATAGAAGGAAAGAGGGACAGAAGAAGGCAGCGGATAACATATTTGCAGGGCCTGATCAGGTGGGTGACGGAACGGGGGTTGACAGGAGTAACAAGAACAAACATACTAAGAGCCACAAGGGATAGGGAGACATGGAGAACCATGATCGCCTAGGTCCTGAAGGAACAGGGAACATAGAAGAAGAAGAAGATTAGACAATCGTCAGTTTAAGAAATATTTCGGCAAATCATTAATGCATAATGAATTTTCCCATCGTACAGAATTCTGCAATACACAGCACACCAACCTATCTAAATGTATCAAATACTTACATACAGTGGCCTGCAAAGTCTTTTATCGAATGAATCCTTACTGTACTGCGATCATTGCTGAATTTGTTTTGCAGACTATTGTCAGCGTGGAGTATACAATCTTCGTTCGGAACTCAATATCTGACGCTTAATGTCACATTATATCAGGTTCAGTAGAAAATGAAAACATTCGTAAATGAGGTCAAGGCGATTTTCATCCGAGGGTCTTTTTCTGTTTAATCAAAGTTGTCACTTGATAGAAGCAGATTCAAGAATTCCTTGATATAGAGCATAGAAAGAGATTTCTCGAATAGAATACTGATAATTTAAAAATAATTCGATATTTTCATGTTTATTTAAGCAAAATGTGTGCATGTTAAATATGGGTTTCAGTGTATATAGGGTGAGGAAGAAATATCTCCTAACGGTACTTCCCAGAACCTTCAAACATAAAGGTAAGACAATAGCTAGATGAAACCACTTATGCCTTACCATTACGTGTAAGGTATATCTGAGATGTATATTTGGGGTTTATTTCTGTTATTCACTCAGTTAAGTGCCATACGTTAATACTCCAAAAAGATATGACTGACTGGGCAGAAAGGTTTTCCTACAGTAGGTTGCCATTACTTTCTACGGTAGACTAGCTGACAACCAAAGTTATAGAAGCCAATCTGTTCTGCTATTTAATCTACAGCTGAAAGAAGAAGAGACGAGTTAATACCTGTCCCAAGGGTATTACCGCGTAAGTCAATGCAACGAATACGACTGAAAATCGAACTAATTGAATTACCCTGTATTATTCTTCTTCTTCATGTGCCGTGTCCCTTCAGGACGTAGGCAGTCATAAACTTCTACTTGGCTCTGTCTCTTGCTGCTCTCAATATTTTTTCTCTTGCTATCACTTATAAAACCTGTATCCGCCAACCATTTGCTGAGACCTAACGAGTACGTCTCCCGTTGCTTTTCCCTGCCCCTCCTATTTATCCGAACAGTACGTATTTAATTCTCCATGCCCTCCTTCCTCATTACGTGTCCCATGAACCACATTTGTTTCTTCCGGATATTTAGTATCAGTTTATTTCATCCCTTTCCAACACCTCATCGTTGCACACGTGCTTCGTTTATGGCATGCTCAGCATCCTTCTGTACAACCGCATTTCTGCTACTTCAAGTATATCGTTCATCGTTGGTGAGATTGCTGAGCATTCACTTCCATACAGAAGGACAGATATAACGTAGCAATCCATCATACTTTTCTTTGTTTTTAATGAGATTTTCCTGTCATTCAGTACTCTGGTTAGCTTCTGAAAGATTTATAAAGAAAGATTTATTTGAGCCAATACTTACTAACTATTGTTGAGTACTCTCAATTCGTCTTTACATGCGGTGTGCCTTCATGATGTAGTTAAACTTAGCCATTCTCTCTAATATGTATTTCAAAACTAGGTAATTCTGAACTTCTTCTATCGACCGGGTCCCCGTAGCCGAATTGGTAAACGCCCATTTCGATTGTAGAAGCGGCTTCTCTGATGAAAAAGAGCATTCTTGTTCTTTATGTGTCGTGTTCCTTAAGGATGTAGGCGATTATGGACTTCCATTTGTCCCTGTCCCTTGTCGCCATTAATATTTTCTCTCTTAGCATCTCTCCCAAACCCCGCTGCGCATTCCATTTGCTCAAGCCCATCAAATATGCTCCGCGCTTTTTCCCTACCACTCTTTCCCTATTACACGTTTGATTTTTTTCTTCTACAATTTCTTTATCTAGACAGGTAGATAGCAAATCAAATACGCGCACATACAAAAACAAACTTTATGGCAATATCACACCCTAAAACACACACACACACACACACACACACACACACACACACACACACACACATATATATATATATATATATATATATTTGGGAAGCAAATTTTCGTTTAGACATGTTTCATTAAAAACGACTGACAAGGAAGATTTTATTAGATTTTGATATATTTTTCAGTACGTTTACACGTTTCTTTTTGGCTGAATATAAGTAATGTAAAAATGTTCCATAATTATAAATTTTACAAGCACTTTCAACCACTACACTGGCCATTTCAAGGATGCTAATATATATAAGAGCCTGTGTTACGCAGCAAAGAAGCACTGTACCTTAAAAGTTGTTTGGAAACAGTATAACAAGGTATTGTAAAATCAGCCGATAATGAAAAAAAACATTTATAGAAGTAACTGAAGGCTCATTAAATCAGACAAAAATTGAAAACATCCTTTACAGAAATACATGAACAGCATAATAATTTCAAAATATATATTGTAAATTCATATATATGTAGATATACTAGGTCGGTGCAAAAGTTTTTCCGTTTTAATATTTCATCTTGAAAATGAAAAACTTGTGTTTTTTGTTTATTCATAACAAAAACGACCTTTGCTCTCTAACTTGATTCCATCTGTCAGCAAGCTTATAAATGCCTCACTTGTAAAATTCTTTAGGTTTTAATGTGAAATATGAATGTAACTCATGTTCAATCTAATCTCGTGATGTTAACCTAAGGCCATTTAAATGGTTTTGTAATCCTCGAAATAAGTGATAATCCGAGGGAGCTAGGTCAGAAGAATATGCAGGATGGGGCAAGATTTCCAAACCAAATTCTATCTTTGGTCAGTAGTGCTATGTGAGAACGAGCATTATCATGATGGAAGATGACTCCCTTCCTGTTGACTAAAGAAGGTCGTTTTCGGTTCAAAGCAGTTTTCAAACGACGAAGTTGATGACAATAGAGACTAGCAGTAATGGTTTGACTGTTGTCTAAAAGTTCGTAATGGATGATCCCTTCAACACCCTACCATACACTCAACATGATCTTTTTGGGATGGAGTCCTGTTCTTGGTTGCTGAACTGGTCTTTCTCCTCAATTTATCCACGATCACCGACGTTTAAAGTTATGGTAGAGAATCCACTTCTCCTCACCTGTGACAAGCCTACCAAAAAATGATGTCTGAAGGTATCGTTAAACTCAGACATAAGAATGCCTAATGTGTACTTTGGATGGAAAGAACATGGGTGAGAATATTGCAGAAAAATATGCTTTAGTAATCTGAAAGAAAACGTTATAAATTGATCATGGTGATTTGTTTAAGTAATAACAATATGCATAAAATAAATTATAATGATTTAAAATGCCCCTTTTGCAAACCGGCAAAAAACCTTTGCACCGACATGATATATATATAGACAGACAGACAGAAAGGCAGACACATACAGAGTACGATAGATAATTTGTCGATATTTTATATTTAAATATTATGTGTGTGTGTGTGTGTGTGTGTGTGTGTGTGTGTGTGTATGCGCGCACGCGCTGAAGATGTAATGAATAGCGGCTCGGAAGAAAAGTCGGAGAAACTTGTTTGAATTCCAGTCGAGTTCGTATACTAAATAACTTTTAGAAAGTGTATGCATCCATGTCTCCAACATCTACCCAACTCTATGTATGAAATTGTACAACAAAGAGACAATCAGTCTAGGAGGCGGAAAACACTGAATTCAAAATCAAGATGGCTGTTTAAAGGCATTGTTTACCATTGTTCTTTTGAAATGCGTGGTTGGTTCTGCACAGACCTTCTCCACTATAACCAAATCACAGGTGGGCGTTCTTTTCTAAAAACTGAGCTGCTGGTCCCTCTTGCGGTGAAAACGGATGAAAAAATCAATATATATATATATATATATATATATATATATATATATATATATAGTATCCAAATAAATCGTAACGCACTTCTCACATACAAGAAACGAAAAAACAACAACCGAATTCCCATGGTTTTTAACCACAATCAATATTCCCACACACTTATTCAAAATTTAAAAAATGATTACAAGAACCTCCTGTCAAACACAAAATCAAAGACATTTTCGATAAACCACCCATAAATGCAGTGAAAAAAACTGCCCAATCTTTCAGCTATCCTCACCTCTACCAAATATTTAAAAAATGCAAACCTATCAGGGAATTACAAATGCAATAAATCTCGTTGTTTAGATTGCAAACATTTAGTAAACGATACAGTATTATCTATGCCAAACACCAACATCAAATTACACCCACCACGCCTCACCTGCGACAGCCATAACATAATATATTTTCTCTTCTGCTCAATATGCCCAAATAGTGGATATATTGGTGAATCTAGAAACAGATTTCTATTACGTTTTAATAATCATAAACTAAGCATACGCCAAAACAACCCTTATTCCCCACTAGCTGAACACTTCAATCAACCAGGACACACATTAAAAAACAGCAAATGTTTACTGATAGATTCCGATTTTAGTTCCACATACTCACGCAGAAAGAAAGAAAAATACTAGATTTTAAAATTAAATAAATATAGACTAGGGTTAAATAGGGACTTAGGTATTTTGAATCTTTATAAATATTTCAATAGTTAAACCATTTTTAGATACATTTAAAATTTATTTCTTTAAAACAACATTTAAAAGTATTATTACAGTTAGATTTACGTTTAAAAATACTCAAACTCTATTGCTTTCTACATCACGTGACGGACGTTTCTCGCGACGGACGCTTCTAGTTTAAATTTTAGAATCATTTGTTTCTACTGAAAGACCGAGGCCGGTATGAAATATCAAATCTAAACTTATTTATAAATGTAGCTGTGTGTGTGTGTGTGTGTGTGTGTGTGTGTGTGTGTGTGTGTGTGTGTCCGTTACTATAGACTCCGAAACGGCTCAACCGATTTCCTTGAAAATTTACACAGTTGTACTATAAGCGTCTGCGAGTGTTCTTAGCTAGGTTTTGTGTCGAGGTACACCTGATAAATCTCGAAAATTGATAATCGAAAAAATCGGGTTATAGAAGGAGTGGTCCGATTTTAATCAAATTTGATACACTCATAGACAAAGACAAAAGAAAGGATATTCAGAAGTTTCAAGGTTGCAGTTCTTACAATAGTGCAGAAAATCGAATATATATATATATATATATATATATATATATATCAAGGCAAGATATTCGGTCTGATCAAAATCAATTTTTCAGCCCTTTTATTTTAGTTTTGGCTTTGAGTTTGGCTCTAAGTAGGTATAATTGTAGTTCTTAGTCTCAGCCATTATACCATTTACTCAGAGGACTTATTTAGCCTTCGAAATTCAGTTTACGACGGAAAAGACTTATTTGATATCGATACCAGGAAATCAAAATTGGACTTACATCCATTCATTTTTCGCTCAGTCTACGGTTTCGCTTTAACTGGAAACAACTATTGCTTTTTAGTCTTTTGTGCCAACATCCAAAGAGTCTAAGCTCCAGGACCATGGGTTAGTTTTATAGCTCTCATTACACCCGAGCAACGCCGGGCTATACTGCAAGTATATGTATATAATAATAGAAATAAATACTGTCAAAAAAAATACATTTTTATCTTACAACTCTTTAGTAGTTTTTGCCTATATATATATATATATATATATATATATATATATATATATATATATATATTTACGAGGAAAGAGAGCAAAATATCGGATATATACCGTTTAGAAATAATAACAGCTGAAATTGGAATCAACACAACATGATGATTAGCAAACTGACGGTTCAAGCGATGGTTTGAAAATTGATTAAGTCGATAAATTAGAATTTATTATAATTAGTTCATAAATATGTTAATATATTTGATTATATAAATAATTATAATATTTGACGACTCTGCTTTCCAATTAGCACTTTCACGACAACATCTCAAAGATATCAAATTCCCTAAATAGGTTTTGTCGGGGAGAAATATTCATATTTTCATGTAATTTTTTTTCCTTGCCAGACGTTTGTGTGATACGTGACATTATTGAGTGGGCGTACCGCTGGTTGGGACAGGAATGTATTGTGTCTCTAGGCGAGAAACTGACATAATGTTCAATTGGATGAAACAACTAAAAGACAGAGAGAAAAACAAATCAAATAATCCCCGAATATCTATCAAAATACAAAGATGTTGAAGTGGATATCACAAAAACAGTGCAGTTGAAGACATCAATAATTCCAGTTGTGGCCAAAATCCTTGTGTTGTATGATATCTTGGTTGGTGTAGAATAATATTAATTACAATAATACATAATTGCCAGTATAAATAACAGCATTTTGCAGAAGTGTTATATAATATCTTGGTCGGTGAAATTTTGCCCACTAGTGTATTTGCATTTTGTTGCAAAATTTATTAAAAAAAAATGAATGTTATTTAAAATGTCAGAAAACGCAGGTGCCGAGCTAAAATTTTGTTTTGACGACTAATGTAAAAAATACATCAGTACCGGAGGTGTGATGGAGGGCAACAAAATAACATGTGTTAGGTTGGTTCACTATTTAAATGATGTCAGTTATCACAGAGATAAAGTTTAGAAGTTCTGCAGACAGCAGTTGAGTTGAGAACACAGAAGCCAGGCACATTCTACTCCCTAGTTCTTGAAATAGGGAATAAAATATCCGTCATTTTGAAGTGAAGATGATCCTCGATTTTATAACCGTAATAATTTGGATCCAGTTTATGTTTCGATATTTTTATTGTGAAGAATTTTCGTCGTTTTCCCGGAGAAGAAAGTGTCGTCATTTTTGCTTAGAAGATGATAATTGTTGAGTCACAGATTGCAATTCTCGTGAAAATTGATTTCCATTTAATCTCCGTCGAATTGGTTTCCGGAATATACAACAAATATGAAATTTGGATTGAATTTTGTTACCCGTCGACAGAGCATACAACAAATATGAATTTGGATTGTAGATTTAATATCCGTCGAAGAGGGTATATAACACTCGCTTTGATTAAAAATCTTCTCATAGGCTCATTAAAGAGATTGCTGGTAGACTATATCTTAAATAAATACAGAAAAATTGTTCTCACAAGTCTATATGTTTGTAAAATGAGTGATTGATAAGTTGATTTGTTATTTAAAGACAGAAAACAGTTTCTGATCGTAAGAATTTTGCCCGTAAGTGAATAAAGCGAGCCAGTGTGTGATTAGGACTCAGTTCTCCGATTTTCAATACTACGGCGTTATCTATAGCATAAATCGAATTATAATGAAAAATTACATAATATTAATAATGTATTTGTGTATATATATATATATATATATATATATATATATATATATATATATATATATGCCGTCTGCGTGCCTGCGAGGCTTTTAGATTTGTCTAAAAATATTAATCTTTAGAAACCTGATATTTAATAAAATGCCTTCTCAGCTCTTTATGTCTGAAGAAAACATTAAAGAGCTTGGTCGAATGATTTTTATATCCAACATAAACAAAATTTAGACATTTTTTCATGTTATTTATTTTTATTTGTTGAGGAGGTAGGCAATTTGCTATTAATCGATAATCATTTATCATAATCCTCTTCGAAAGATAAGATCAAGCCAACTGAAAGAGACACGTAAAATGTTGTGTTCGCTCTCCAGATTAGCAGAGACCAGAGACACTAAAATCTCCACCTGCAGTATTTTCGGTATTAAACGAATCCATGGTGATAATCTCTTAACTGCTTAAGGTCAAGCCATTTTTCTAACCATAACTTTCTCTTACGATTAAGTCGATTTGCTTGTGGTAATCGTCTTCTATTGCCACACGCACACAGATGTCTCTGATGCTTCGGTTCAATGTCGTGGCTATTGGCTTAAGCCTCTTCTTGCAGGTTCCATCTTTGCGTTCTCTGAGAGACGCCAGAGTCTTTTGTTCTGTGATTGATCATCGATATTTTTCAGAGTATAAATCGAATGAATATTCCCACACTTGCTGTTTTCGTAGATAGTTTTCGATCGATAAGTACTTCGACATACGTTGAATAAAAAAACTGTAAGCATGAAACATGAAAATAGTAGATGTATAAGTGTCTCTAGTGGGTAGGGGGTGAGGAAAATACGAAAAAGAAAGAAATTATTGCAAGCGGTCCTGGACATGACGGTAAACTGCATCCGGCAGCAAGGCCTCTGATTGGGAGGTTTTGATAACCATCGAACCACCTCTTAATTGTTGTTGTTCCCAGGTCCACCCTGACCAGGAGTGGTAGCACCTGTTATGGTTCAAGCTATGGGCAAATAGTTGACCCCCCTAAACTGGGGTCAAAACACCATGAAAGTATAAAATACACTTTTATAGAAATATATACAAAAAATAGACTTTTATAGGAAAATATACATTTTTGAAGAAAAAGCATTACCACAAAACACTCGAAGGAAAAATTATTCTCAGCAAAACATTTTTGAATTTTTGTATTCAAAAATGTTTTGCTGAGAATAATTAAGGTGAAGCCATTTTTCTAACCATAACTTTCTCTTACGATTAAGTCGATTTGCTTGTGGTAATCGTCTTCTATTGCCACACGCACACAGATGTCTCTGATGCTTCGGTTCAATGTCGTGGCTATTGGCTTAAGATAACCAAAAACGTTCTTTCGTTTTTTGATTAGTCATTGAATGAAGTTGAAATATATACGAAATGCGTGTAGCAATTGTTTTCAAATTTGGTCAACTGGAAGTAGGAATATCAGACGTTATAAAAAACACGCGCACCCTGCCCGGCCATCATTTATAAGTCGGACAGCTGTGAGAAAGATGGAGGTGTCTAGTGATCTCGTTCGCGTCTGTTTGTTTTACGACTTCAAAGTGAGCTTATCAGCAGCTGCATCAAGTCGCTGCATCTGTCAAGCGTTTGGGGATAGTGCTGTGAATGAACGTACTGCAAGGCGTTGGTTTCAAAAATTCAAGTCGGGAAATTTGTCTCTCCATGATGAGCCTTGCAGTGGGCGACCACAGGTCTTGGATAACGGAGTCCTGAAGGCGACCATTGAAAAAGACAGTAGTCTAACGTGTGGTGAACTTGCAAGACAGTTCAACGTTTTCGATGAAACAGACTTCACCTGCACCGCCTAGGTAAGACGTACAAACTGAGTAAGTGAGTTCCGCAAATGCTGTTGGAGGTCCACAAGAGACAACGAGTAGCAACCTGCGTATTGCTGCTTTCTCACCACGGTACCGCATCCTTATTTAATCGAGTGCTTACAAGTGATGAAAAGTGGAGTCTGTACAAAACTCCCAAGCGTTCCAGACATTGGTTGTCTCCTCATGATGCTGTCCCTCACACCGCAAAACCGCCTATGCACCCACGCAAGATTATGCTTAGTGTCTGGTGGACAGGTTGTCAAGTGGCTCATTATGACCTGCTACCAACGGGTGAAAAGGTCACAGAAACCTAAACTCGCAGCAATTGAAACGTGTGCAACAGGCATTGCGCCAGAAGAAGCCAGCATTTGTGAATTGCAAAGGTGTGGTTTTCATCCATGACAACGCCAGCACGCATCTCGCGCGAAAGGTCAGGGATACCATACAACAACTTGGGTGGGAGACTGTGTGCCATCCACTTTTTTCAGCTGACCTTGCGACATTCGATTACCACCTCTTCAACTTCCTGGGTAATCATCTTCGTGGGAAATCCTTCACCAATGTAGCAGACTTGCGCAAAGCTCACACGTACTTCTTTCCGTCAACGACCTCCACCTAGTTCTACCGCAAGAGCATTGAACAGCTGGAGATATGTTGGCAGAAAGTGCTGGATGCTTATGGCGATTACTTCGAAGATTAAATGTAAGTTACACATATTGTGAAGCGTTTTCTTTAAAAACTTTTTTGGTTACCTTGTAGAAGACATTTACAGTTCTCTAAAATAAAAATGATTAAAAATAAAATATTTTCATTAAATCTGATTAAATCAACCTTCTCATAATAATCTAACATTTAAAAAATACCTTAAATTTCCACCTTTTTCGGATTAAATAACCCACAGAGGTTGATATGTCAAAACGCCGCCAAAACAAAGTGACACCGACTGCGAAACAAAGCTCAAACTCAAACTCAAATTATTACTAGCAATGAAAAAGAAACAGTTAAAACGCATAGTGTGAAATGGGTTGGAGAATTTAGAACTCACAGGTCATATTGGACTCAATAAAAGCAGGAAGAACCTGCTAATATTCAACATAACAAGACTGAGTAAATAGACGACTCAACAATGACTAAAGGTGGAAAAACAGGTAAGAATAGTAGCGTAAAGGCTAGTATTGTTTGGTATATTTATTTTATCGGTATATCAACACATCTATGGGTTATTTAATTCCGAAATCTAAATATTTTTACGAGATATTTATAGCTCTACCTAAATATGTTTTGAACGGATTTGTATTCTTTCAATTACAGATAAAATATATTACTGGTCATTTTGCTATAAAATATCCTGTTGGTCATATTTATAGTAATCTGCAGACAGATCTGTTTCGCTATATTACAGCTCATCAGGACGGTTAAACACCCGACTGTCTCTAGCCAGGATTGAAATCCGACCGAATTGACGTCAGTCGGCGATTCTACTTCCGAGCTATGTGCGCGCGATACAGGAAGGCAGATTTTAGCGTGTTATATACAATGTAAACACACGCCAGTAGCTGAGAGTGTTCAAATTCATTACTGAATGAACGATATATATATATATATATATATATTGATTAAGTCTTCGCTGTTTTCTAACAGATGACGTTCCCAGAACAGCATCCATGTAGTATCAGCTGGTAATGCATCTATAACAAATTATTACAGGTAAGCTTGAAATTCATCGTATGTCATTTCGCCGAGGTGTAAAAAATATTGTTTTTCATCGCGTTAAACATGTCGGATTTTGTGCCAAAGAAAGTATATTTGCAGGCAATTTTACTGCACAACTTTATCCAAAAAAAAACGGTAGTTGAAGCGCACAGAATTCTTGTTGCGACTTACGGTGATCATGCTTTGTCGGAAACGACATGCAGAGATTGCTTTAGACACTTAAAAATAATGATTTTGATGTTGAAGAAAAAGAACGCTCTGACGCACCGAAAAGGGTTGAAGACTCATGTCAGGCGCAAGATGAACTTATAAAATTGTTAGGATTTGATCACATAGCAGTTTTGAAACGTTGAAAGCATTATGAATTATGCAAAAGCAAAGACAATGCCGTACGAGTTGAAGCCGATAGACGTCGAATATCATTTTGTCACGTATGAACAGCTTCTTCAGTTGCAGAAAAAAGTTTTTGCATCCTATTGTAGCCAACGATGAAAAGTGGATACACTACGCTAACTTTAATCGTAGAATATTGTTGGGTAAGCCAGGCCATGCATCAACATCGACCGTAAAACCGAATATCTTTGCTTTGATGCTTCTGCTCTACAGTTGCTCGAATCAGTTGGGTGTAGTTTGTTATGAGTTACTAAAACCAACGAAAACATCACAGGAAATTGCTATCGATAGCAACTGATGCATTTGAGCCAAGCATTGAAGAAAAAAACGGCCACTATACTAGTAGAATTATGACAAAGTAGTTTCGCAACATGAAAACGCTAGATGTTGCAAAACGTGTGAAAAAAAAACGTTTGAATTAGAAGTCCTACCCCACCAGAAATATTAATCAGACATTGCTCAGTCCGACTGTCATTTGTTCCGATAGATGGTATATAGCCTGGATGAACAGCAATTTCATTATTAGATGTGAAGGTCTGAGCTAATAGAACTAGGGAATGTAACTTATTCGAATATCTTATATTAATAATCATAGGACGAAAAGAGACTAGAAATCTTTTCCCTTTTTTGATCCGCAGGTTGTGGAAGCCACAAGGCCGCGTCAGCACTTTCAAACCCTGCCAAGGCTCATCAGTGAGGACTGTGTAGCACCATCGCAAATATCAAATCAATACTCCATTCTTTCTCTTATCTGACTCTTGTAAAGAGGTAGCATAGCAGTAAGAGTATTTTCTGAACCAATACAGGCAACTGTATTCATCCAAAATCTTTTGAGAACAAATATATACACTCTACTTGGGATCAGGAGTGAGCTTTAGGCCCAGTAAATTTAGGGTCTGCTCGGTAGAGTTATAATTTAAAGGAGGTATGAAAACAAAAGTGGGCATGAGGAATATATCACTCACAAGAAAAACTAAAGTCAGGAAAGGTTTTACGGTATTTTGTGAATAGATGACAACACAATGATAAAGAGAGTTTGTATAGTTTTAAAACTTAGAGCAACATTTACTGTATGTTTCACCATGTGCAAAGACCGGGGGCCACTGAAGAAGAGGTTTACGTTAAGGGGTAGATTGTATAGATAGAGGAGTAATATGAATGTCCATTCTAGACTTGAACAGGTTAAGTTTGTAGTGATTGTGGAAACATAGTCTTGGAAGTCTGTTCTACAAAGCGGTGGTATCCTTGAAGAAGCTGTTTCAGTGGAACTTAATTTTTACCGATAATATATGGAGGGGATGTTGGGGGGTTTTGCTATGGAGGGTTCTAGCTGTGAAAGTTAAACAGGGTTACCCAAGGAATGTAGTTCGTCCGTGCACTTTCCATTAAAGAAGCGATAGAGCAGGGAGAAGCTGACCACGCCCCGCCTGTGAGGAAGAGGTTGTGAAAAATAATCATTCTTGAATAAAGACTGGGAAGGGCTTTTGAATTCTTCTAAGAGTGGAAAGCGTGGACTGGACATCTCCCGTCCAAATATAACAACTGTACTTCATTTTCGGCATTACCTTGCTCTTATAAAGTTAGAGGATATCACAATCAGTCAGGTATATAATGGTGTGATATGGGGAACCGATCATATTGTTTGGATATTTAGTGATGGAACGTACAAGAGCAAGTTATGGGGAGCTATGACCGCCCACCTTCCGAGGGGACACAAGATATAAAATATGACCTGGTACTTCAACTACAGTCACTTTCTCATTGACGTAATGTAGCTTCCCTCTATCTCTTATAAAAATATTTCACGATTTCTGCTTTGATGAGCTTAGCTCCCTTGAGCCCCTACATCATGAATATACTCGAGCTACTAGACTAGCAACTAGATCCGATACTTTTGCAGTGAAACCAGTAAAATGTGACAAGAACTTCTACTCTAACAGCTTCTTTCCTCATACTTCGCGCCTGTGTAATTCTCTTCCGTATACTTGCTTCCCTGAAAGCTACAATCTCCAAGAATTTAAATGCAAAGTCGATTGCCATCGCTTATCTACTTGACTCACATCCTTTCCATGCCAACCCTTGTATCATATTTTTTTTCCTTACTACTCTACTCTCATGCAACTCTCTTCACACCTGTATTCTCATTCTTTTTTTACTCATTCTCTTACTCCCTTGTGATTTGTTCCTTTTTTCACATCACTCGCCTCTATTTTAACCCCCTGCGTGTCAGTGGTAGTTCTGCCCTGCTTGGGATGAAATGATTAAAAAATAGATGTATAATGAGAAAAGGGGGGGGTGATAATTTCATTCACACAAGTCATATTAAAGAGAGGATAATCACAGTGAAAATAGCTATTAACTGAGATAATATTCGTGAATGTGTAGTAACACAAAAACAAAGACGGATGAAAAAGAGTCAAAACATAGAGAAATAAAAAAGGGGTGTTATGGAGGGCCATGATCTACCATGACCTGAGAAGACACAGCACATAAAAGAAGTAAACATTTCTGGCGAAAACTTTATTCTTGTAATGTGTGATGCACCTTTTGAACAGAATGCCTTAGCAAACTTAAGATAGCCTAATGTTCTCCGCTACACGATCTATTCCTGATAATAAATTAAAATCATAATAAGGAAATAAACTGAGTCCAAATAGAGGTGGGATTATTATTTTAGGTGTTCGTATGTTACTCGGTAACAAACAAAATCGGAAATAAAAAGAAAACATTTCGTGAATAATCGACTTTATGGCGCGCATAACATCTGCGTGTTATCACAAATGATGGATGAATCCTTGCAACTACGACAAGCAACTAAGAACGTCAAACTGCTTTAGTTTTGCCTAAATAGCGTGATACAGTCCCTATGCGCGGAAACGTTCTACAGAATGAGTACTTATAACGACCATGTAACCATTTTTATATATTTAACTAACATAACGTACTTGTTTATAATACTTCTCGTTTAACCTATTAGAATTTTTAGCGGTTGAATTTCATATATGTTCAAATACCCTTTCTTGAAAACTGACTAAACTGAGATAAAAAAAATTAAAATATTGTTTAGTACATCTTATGTACCGACACCCAGAACTGACACTATTTCGATAAAATATACGAAAACCTACCGATTATGAGGAGAAAATAAACTCACGTTGAGATGAATAAAAACTATAAACAAAAAATAATTCAAGGGTTTAATGATTATTCCTTTGTAGCGTTGTAAAACGAAGGTGGACATTCAGTCAATCAGTTGCCTTGCTTGATACACGCATAGGCGATCATGTCGCGTAAGAGACATGACTGACATTGAAGATTTTCCAGCAGTAGGTTGTCATTACTTTTTGAGGTATACTGGCTTCCAACCAAGGCTATGGAACCAAATCTGTCTTGCTATTTAACCCATAGCTGGAGAGAGAAGCGGCGTATTGATACCTTTTACAAAGGTATTTGCACGTAAGTGAATGAGGCGAATTCAAGTGGAATTCGAAATCGGCTCTCGGATTTCTTGTTTCAAGCTGATATCCATTACACCGCAAACATTCTAACATTCTTGAAATCAGGAAGCACTGAATGAGAGAGATGTCTATGAAAGAAGCACGATTCCGTGGACAACAAGAAAGACGTTTATTTTTGTTTCATGAATGGCGAACTGTACGTCTGTATTCAACATGTATAGTAGGGAAGCAAACAAAAACATACTTAATGTCCCTGTAAATAAATTGATTAAGAGAAAAAAATCTTAAAAGATATTAAAATAAGCTTTATTAATGATAGTTTAAAGCACTAACAAAAAAAAAAGAGTTTGAGTAGAGATTTGAATTTATTTATGCATTAGATAATTCTCTTTTATAAATACTTCCATGGCTTCTACTCCGATGAACTTAGATCACTGGTGCCCCCTAGGTTCGAATTTGCACGAGATACTAGATTAGCAACTAGATCCCACCCTTTTACAGTGAAACCGATAAAATGCAACTGCAACTTCTAATCCAACAGTTTCTTTTCTGGTACTTCCCGACTGTGGAATTCCCTTCCACATGACTGCTTCCCCGACGGCTACAATCTCTAGGAGTTTAAATGTAAGGTCAATAGACACCTCCTAACACAATAACTCGCTTCCATTCTTTCAAACACTCTTCCCATCCTCCCAACTACCAATCACCCCCCTTCTGACATTTTCTATATCTAACCCCTCTTTCTATTTATCTTCCCCTATGTAGCCCCAAGCGCAATAGTGGCAGTGGAATGCCTTGCTTGGAGTGAAACGATTAAAAAAAAAAACAAAGATCGTAGATATAAATTTGTATTCATCACAACGTTTCGTGGCTAGAAAAAATAATTAATATGTTAAATTCGGAATCCTCAAATTTTAAGCTATAATCTTGAAGATAAATACTTATTATACCTTGTTTCTTAGAGATAATCGTAAACAAAACCGACTGCATATTCTAAGAGGTGATCTTCTAAGTGCCGCTTAGATGAGAAACAAAGCCGAAATTACGGAGCAACCAATGAGGATTGAATTCAAGGTTAACTTGTAATGATTCTAGCAAGACAAGCTTGTTAAACATTACACCGCATCGAATTACCATGGCTAATTTAAGTAGTAGATATTTCTCTACCATTTTCCTCTTCGCTCTTCTAATAAAATGTTCTTCTAAAATGATATCCGATACAATCTTTTCGCCATTTCACTTCTATATTTCGAATATTTCGGCATCAACTTTGTTTAGGGGCGATGAATTAGCGTCTTGACGTGTTATCTGGTGTGGGTTCTATGCGACTTTTACATATGATTCTGTAGGAATGTCTGTGGGTTCGACAAACGGATTGATTGTTCTTATTTTCTTTTTTAGGGGAGCGACAGTTATATTCTTATCATCTTATATGTTTTTATTTTATTTTTTATTTTTTTATTCGCCGGGTTAGGTTTTTGTGAATCCCATTCATGTAGAATCCTTCGTTGAATAAAGACGGAAGCTGAAGATGGCTCGCCTGAAATAGGCCTATACATCCGAATTACCATGAAATAACGCGTCTGTCTTAATTTTTCTTTATATATATATATATATATATATATATATATATATATTTGATTGATTTTTTTAATTACTTAGTTTTTGGTTATAATAAAATTAGACCAGTTCACATTTGTATTAAAAAATGTTCAATACAATTATATTGTAGAACTTTGGAATATTTTACATTTGAAAACGAGTTATTACACGACCTAGGTTTCTTCCATGAGGGGCGTCTTCAGGCGATTTGCAAAGTTTACGGTAAAATAAGTAATTTTACCATTTTAACAGTTTACAGTAAAATCAGTTATTAAAAATCGCCTGAAGACACAACTTATGGTAGAAACTTAACTCGCGTAATAACTCGTTTACAAATAGAACATTATATATATATATATATATATATATATAGAGAGAGAGAGAGAGAGAGATGAAATGACGAAAGAATTTGTGGATAAGAATATATATATATGTATATATTCGAAATATAAACGCAAAATGACGAAAGAATGTATCGGATATCATATATATATATATATATATATATATATATATATATATATTTGGAAAAATGTAGGGCAATGGGGTTTCTCTAGAGCATTTCGTTGTTTATGATTTCATCAGACTAATTTTTATGTTGAAGCGACTACGCATGCGCACGGATGAGAGATGTAGGGTATTTTTATGTTTTTTATCTAGCTGATTTCATTTAAATTATTTTTTTTTAGTTTTTATTAAGCAAGTAATATTAATAATAATAGCAACAATAAGTCTTTACTTATTGTTGCTATATAAACAAAACGTTCACGGCTTCTCGCATTCTTTCTTCTATACCAATTTCTCTCGTTGGAACAACCACTACTTTTGTTTTTAATAAATAAATAAATAATATATATATATACATACACACTACCGCCAATAATTATCAGTCAACACAAGTTTTTAAAAGAAATGATGTATTTCATACGATTTTTAGTATTTATTGCCAAGTGGATAACTCTAAATGAAAATTGAATGGTTCTTTTGTTATTATTAGTTTGAAAAAATTTACAAGGCAATGAAGCAAAGACAAACTCGTCCGAATCACCCTGAATTTTTCATTCTTTCATTGATGCAATTGCAATATATATCGCCCGGTTCACACTCCACCCACGTCTATTAAACAGATGAAGAGGCTCATCCCTTGTTTCCTGTTTAGGATGTGGTTTTCGGCTTTCTCTTTTCCAATCTTTTTACTCTTACGTAGCCCACTGCGCATCAGTGGCGTTATCGCCTTGCTTGGGGTGATATGATTAAAAAAAAAAAAAAATTATTAAATATTTATAAATTCATTTGATGCACATGTTACTGTGCAGTATTAACAAACTCGCAACTCTTTGGGTGAAGTCACTGGAACTAACCTACGTCTATATTCAGTGGGCAATGTGTTCTTAATGAAAAGAACAACTGTATTTCTTGTACTTCTAAATCTAATGATCAGAAACCATTTTTCTTATTTTAATGACTTTCTCTAGTATTTTCTACCAGAGCTCATATTGCAATTTTGACACTAATGATTTTCTCTGTCACTCCGTATTACTGGTTCCCATATTGTGTTCATCCCAATGCTTGGTCAGCTTAGGAGATTTTTGAAGCCTAACACATGTGCTGATTAATTAAGTTAACGTAGTTTCCAGTGGCGTTTTCTATCTATTATTTCAACTTCATACCATAGGGGGCGGTGATCCCCTTTCTCCCTTCATATGCGGTCAGCTTCCCTGATTTTTCTATCTCCACTCGTGTTACGGCTATACAATGTTCTTGTAGCCTTACCTTAAGGGGGAGGCCTGTTTTTCTTTTATATTTTTCCACAGCTACATGGAATAGCGTACATACAGTTCTTAGTCATGTCATCCTCTGTTAGGGGTCTCACTCGGGAGAGAGACATGCGAAATGTAGAACCACTTTTGAAGATCGTTCTGATGTTATATGGACCACAGATATTTTTTGTATTTTCTCCGATAACCCCTTCGCATAGGGTAAACAGACCGAGGTTGTTTTCTGAGAGTTGTTGCACCCCGTTTGCTGATGTTGTTGTTATGTGTCCTGGAAAATTGTTTCATTGTAGGGTACTGCTTATACTGACCATTTTCGGTTCGTATGTCTCTGGGTCGCCGCTCATGACACTTTTTGAGGGAATTAATATGATATACCCCAGTAATTGTGATAAACGGTCCGGTTCTAAGTTCCTAGCACCTGAAGATGGCCGGACCGTACAACGGCCGAAACGTCGTACAAATGATAACAAAGATGAGGACAATAGTCCGAATAATGTAAATAGTACACATAGATAGATAGATAGATAGAGAGAGAGAGAGAGAGAGAGAGAGAGAGAGAGAGAGAGAGAGATTTCCACGTACCATACCTGTTTCGAATATCTCAGTTTACCCAAAGACACATGGACTAGTGGATAAAATCGTTGGTTGTAATAATCCAGTGACTTGATCTGAAGAGTTGTGAGTTCAATTGCTGGCCACAACAGAGGTGAAGAAAAACTTGTAGAGTACAAAGAGAAATAACAGAAAATGAGATATCCGGAAGAGACATACCACGTAGAACTAGATCCATCTACCCGTTGAATGAAATAAATTCTAATTACTAGAATAAGGCCTACGCGTCGAAACATCGTGAATATGACCACAAAGATGAGGACAACAGTCCGAATGGTGTAACTAAATCTTTTTTTAAATTGTAACTCGGTGAGGCATTTCTTAGAGAGCGTATGCTAACCATTTCCTCTCCTTCTTTCTCTCCCCATCTATCCGTGTCTCTCTCATTCTCACTCGCTCTCCCTCTCTCTTTATCTCTCTCTCACTCACTCACCCTTTCTTACACACACACACACACACACACATACACCCACGCGAATGAAGCAGAGGGAGATTGGTTTAAGTTTTTTAACGAATGCATTTTTCGTTATCGGAACCAGTTTAAAGCTTTTTCGAGATGACTTAAAATGCACACCACATTTGAAATTATTTTTGTTTACCTGAGAAAATTCATCCACAAAATATGACTGAATAAATTTCCGATAGAAAATATGAAATATTTTGTGGAAATAGTTTTAGTAATTATGATGGTGAGGTGGAGTCATATCAGCAACTCATCTTTTCTATTTTTCTAGTTAAAGAAAATATCAATTTTAAAAAATAAAGCAACGTAAAAACGGGTGAGAGTGCTGTGACATGGGGAAATGGTTAATGAGCAAATCTGATGCGTCATGTTTTGTTCCTCGTGCCAAAACTAAACTACACTTAATAAATAGCAGCAATGGCATTTACACACACACACACAGAGAGAGAGAGAGAGAGAGAGAGAGAGAGATAGACTGTAATGCTCTGTACTATAATCAAGAGGTTTATATATATATATATATAGACACTTCGATTTTCAATCATCTGATGCGGATAAGCGGTTTGCGTGATGCTCTGAAGTTGGTAAACGGAATAAGTCCGTTAAACACTGTCTATTAAAAGGGTTTTACTTGAAAAAATCTACAGTCACAAAATTTAATGCGAGCTTTGTAGTATTTTTTTTCGATAGAATTGTTCTTAATATATAAAAATGTCTGTATCGTTTTCCTATATATATTAGGGAACAAACTATTCAGTTATCATAGTTTTTCACTGATATATATATATATATATATATATATATATATATATAGAAAACAGACATAAGGGTTGTTCCAAAGAGAGAAATTGGTGTAAATAGATAAGTGCATGAACACGTGAACGTTTTGTTTAATGTGTAGATGTATTGTTATTGTTATTATTAATATTACTTGTTTTTTTGTATAATACATTGTGTCCATAATGGTACCTATGTTGCTTACACGTGTTTCGAGTCCAAAGTTGACTGTTCGGGCAAATAAATTTGTGACTTTACTTATCGAAATTTTTTGGGACACTTAATGTATTATGCAATAAGCAAGTAACACTAATCATAATGATAACAATCAATTTACACTTCAAACAAAACATTCACGGGTTCTGTACTTTTCCATATATATATATATATATATATATATATATATATATATAAAGTCAATTTAGATCGGTTAAGTTAAATATGTTCTTTTTATAAATGATATTTCGTGGTAAGTACAATAGGTCACTTAAGAATAGTCTTAATTAAATTTTATATTCCTACAAAACCACACACATACATATATACATACAGACAGGTGTATAAATATATGTTTGAGCGTTTGTTTGTGTCAGTGTGTGTGTGTGTGTGTGTGTGCGTGTGTGTGTGTGTGTGTGCAGGAATAGAAAATTTAATTAAATCGATAAAATCTGACGTCTGAAAATAAGAAAAATTAGCAAAAACAAACATTGTTATTTATTATATATATGTGTGTGTGTGTTTGTGTGCGTGTGCGCGTTCGCGTGTGTATGTGTGTTTCTGTGTATGTATCGTCATTCTTTCTCAGACTTTAATATAACTTATACAAGCAATATAGCGTTATAAAATTTATAAAGTTATCGATCCATTCATGGAGTCATTCCTACACATTAGAAAATTAGCCGGCCCAGGAAATTTTAATATATAAATGTATGTATGTATGTATGTATGTATGTATGTATGGTTAGAATGTTTGTGTTCTATCCATCAAATAAGCTTCAAATATTCCCATAGTCTGGAATAATAAGTTCTGCGGTTGGTACTATTGGGCAGTACCGGAAAGCCTTGCCGGAAATGCATAAATTAATCCAAGTACTGTGAGTGAAATTGGTAAGCTAAACCCATCGGAAGCTGTCAATAGTTATCCTAAAATGATTTTCCAAATCATCGTCACCGAGTGTTTATTCAAGTGAATAAGGAATAAAGAAGATATTAACAACGTTCAAAACATTAATTTTTAAAATAGTGCTCAATACTGAAATAGAGCTATGTATATTTATTATAAATTATAATTCAGAACATATACAAATTACAATCTACTACAAAGTGTACATTTTGTTTCGATATTGAAAGCACAATGTATCATCAGGTAGTAAACGCTATTTTTTTGTAGAGAGATGGAAAATTTGCTTCCTTATATTGAGAAATTTTTGTGTGCGAGGTAAAGGGGATAGAGAAAATGAGAAATCAGAATTACGGATAGTAAAAGAGACATTGAACAAAAAGAGGACAACGGGAGAAAAATAGGTACGTAAAAGAGACATGGTAAAAAAGTTCAGAGAATGTGCCTTTTACAATCCCCATTTGTCATAAATGAGACGTTAAGGTTACTCTCTAGTTAAGGCTTTTGATACTTTGAGTAGAAATGTCCAATGTAAGAAGCTTGAACCTCCTGATAATATTTTTCTCTACCGTTAGACCTGTTGAAGTTACGTGTTAATGTATGTGGGGTTTATCGTCATTTCACGTTGAAACACCGGTGCTCCTGCCATCAACGAAATAACGTTGAGCCTGATCAGTACTTAGATGGGTGACCCCTTCGAAATAACAGGCGCTGTAAGTTTGGACGTGCGAGTGGTGTAATGGATAATAACCCGGAATTTTTAATCAGACAACCGTACACCAATTCCAGTTGGGTTCGTTATATTCACTTACGCACATATACCCTTGGTAAAGGTACGAATCTCTTTAACCCCTATATGGGTTAATTATTAAAGCTTGTATCACTAAAACCATTACTATCTCTAACATAAAATTACATACAAATTACATACAAAATAGTTATATTTCGGGATTAAATAACCCATAGACATTGATATACCCTAAACAAAAAATGCGTATGTGGTAAGCTCTCTGATTCAATTTTGGTTGAAAATAAGGATAAATAAAGGGAATAGAAACGCTAGTTATTTTTGTGTGGTTTTTTACTATAATAATTTCTTGATGACCTGTTTTAGATAAAACATTTTCTAAACCAGGCAGATAAGTTTTGGGCCAGAAATTACAGTTTCATGGAGACTAAACTGCTAGATTTGTGCTGCTTATATTTGTAACTAGCAGTATAGCACGGCGTTGCTCGGGTGTAATGAAAGCTTTGAAACTAATCCATGGTCCTGGAGCTCAGACCCAGCCTAAATAATATTTGTGTGAGGTTTGGTGAGAATCGGATAAAAATTGTGGATTTGTATAAAGGACATACGGACAGATAAACAGACACACACACAAACATCTTGCCTTTTATATATATATATATATATATATATATATATATATATATATATATATATATATATTCGATTTTCTGCACTATTGTAAGAACTGCAACCTTGAAACTTCTGAATATCGTTTTTTATGTCTTTGTCTATGAGTGTATCAAATTTGATTAAAATCGAACCACTCCTTCTATAACCCAATTTTTTCGATTTTTGATATTTATCGGGGGTACCTCGACACAAAACCTAGCTAAGAACACTCGCAAACGCTTATAGTACAACTGTTTTTTTTTTCAAGAAAATCGCTTCGGCCGTTTCGTAGTCTATAGGTAACGGACACACACAGACACATACACTGACAAAGTTCCATTTATAAATAAGTTTAGATTCTCAATGGCATTGCTCGAAATGTGACACTAACAGCCGTCATGTTTATATATGTCAGTTAGGTGCCATACGTGATAGACTCTTTAGGTGATCATATCTCGAAAGAGACATGCCTTGCGTTTACGGATGCTGTTTTTATTACCTTTCTGTGGAAACTGACCTTAAAAGAGCCAAATGTGTCGATTGCCTCCTACGAAATATAACTGACGTCAATGACACAAAGAAAAAACTACAAGAAAAAGAATATTTTCTTTCTGTGATAAAATACCGTCTCTACGTGTCACATTCTCTCATCGCAAGGTGCTTCGGTTTCATTTTATTTTTATCTTTATTAACAAGCAATTTTGTTATAACCTATCCTTGCAAAAACTGCTATCCACACATCATCAAATATTATACTTCGATGCCTTCACACCAACCATTGTTCCATTGTTCAAATTGTCTCTAAGACATCGCTAAATTATCTCTAAGTCAGTCAGTTAAGCGCCATACGTGATACACGCTTGCGCGATCATGTCTCGAAAGAGACATGACTGACTGGGCAGAAGATTATCCCGCAGTAGGTTGCTATTGCTTTCTGTGGTAGACTGGTTGCCAACCAAAGCTATAGAACCCAATCTGTCCTGTTATTTAACCCATAACTGGAAGGAATATACGGATTAATACCTTTCCCAAGTGTATTTGCGCGTAAGTGAATGCAATGAATTCGGCTGGAATTCGAACTCGGCCACCCGATTTCTCGCTCCGAGCCGAGCCGATATCCACTGCACCACAACGCACATATCGCTAGATTATCTCTAAGACATCGCTAAATTATCTCTAAGACATCGCTAAATTATCTCTAAGACATCTCTAAGACATCGCTAGCTTATCAGTACCGCCTGGCATACACTGACTGAGTACCAAAAAAAGATAATGCTTACAGTCATAAATATAAACATCAATAATTATTTACCTTCGAACCAAATATGGTGTTTGAATCATTTCACCCAAAACAAACAAAACCCCTAAGACGCAAGGTGTTATTAAACGTCAAAAAATATGAGAATAATAAAATTATTAAGAATCTGCAATGTAGTTGATCCTGTGGATGTGCGTCGTGGTGCAGTGGATATCGGCTCGGAACGAAAAATCGGGAAGCCGAGTTCGAATTCCAGTCGTATTCCTTGCATTCACTTACGCGCAGAATACCCTTGGGAAAGGTATTAATCCGTCTCTTCCCTCCAGTTATGAGTTAAATAATAGAACAGATTGGGTTCTGTAGCCTTGGTTGGCAACCAATCTACCGCAGAAAGCAATGGCAACCTCCTGCGGATAATCTTCTGCCCAGTCAGTCATGTCTCTTTCGAGACATGATCGCCCAAGCGTGAATCACGTATGGCACTTAACTGACTGAGTTGATCCTGACCTGGTGGCTCGACCCCAGTCTCTTTTTAACCGGCAGGATTTTATTTCCTTCTGTCTCTTCTATAAATACTTTCACGGATACTGCTCCAACAAGTTGCTTGGTGCCCCCTCTGCACGAATTTACTCGATCTGCTAGACTCGCATCAAGGTCCCACCCTTTTACAGTTAAAACAATCAAGTGTAAACACTACTTCTACACCTCAGCTACTTTTCTAGCATTGTGGAATTCTTTTCCGTATTCTTGCCTCCCTGATAGCTACGCTCTCCAAGAGCTTAAATGCAACGTCAGCTGTCATCTCTGATCTCCTTGACACCCCATACCTTGTTCTTTTCCCTTTACAATTTACTCTCACACGGCTCTCTTCATACCAGTGTTCGTGTCCTTCTCTTACCCACTCTCCGACGCCTATTGTTTACTGTTCTCCTTTCTTTTCACTCTCCTCTGCAGCACTGCCTTGCTTGGGGTCAGACGATTAAAAAGAAAAAAAAACAATAAAATAACAGGAATTAAGAAGACAATATAACGATTTTCATTTAATTTTTGAAGATGAAGATTAACTGGAAAGCAAGAAGCCGGAGTTGATTACCAAAAGCGAGAAGATCGAGAAAAAAACTCTTAGAATACAACTTATGGTTACATTCAGTCATTTCTACTGTAAAATGATATGACCTCGCTACCAATCTAATTGTGCGCTTATAGCCTTAAACTCAAGGTACCCAAGAGCCAAGCTTTTCAGAACCATTACCATGAAAATATTTGTAAAAATGGCACAGGAAAGTTACGCGAATGCGGTGGAAAAGTGACTGAAAGCGACCGAGATGTCAGGCCAGGACCATTATTATTTCATATTTATTCAGATTCTAATATAAACGACCGATATTCCTGTATGAAAAAATATAAAATACTATTTATAGATCCTTCATCCTAGTAAACGCTTCTAGAATCAAGTATAAATGAACAATATTTATCTATACCCAAACCAAGTAAATCATTATTAACTTGAATATAAACAATATTTACATATCACCTAACCAAATAAATGTTACTGACACGAACACAAACTACCAATATTTACTTATACATGACAGTTTTAATATATTTACGGCTTCTTCTCCGACGAGCTTAGATGTATGTTGCCTACTCTAAACGAATTAATACGAGCTTCTAGACTGGCAACAAGGTCCCGCCCTTTTACGGTAAAAAAAAAATCAAATACAGCCCGTCACTTCTACTCTGACAGCTTCTTTTCTCGCACTTTCCACCCGTGGAACTCCCTTCCGTATACTTGTTTCCCTGATAGCTACAATCTTCAATATTTTAATTGCAACATAAATTGCCATTTCTTATCTTCTTGATATCCATCCTTTTCCAGTAACCACCCTGAATCTTGTTCTCCCTTTTCCAGTAACCACCTTGAATCTTGTTCTCCCTTTTCGCTCTACTTCAACGTAACTCTCTTCCCAAAACCATTTCCACCATTCTTTCATCCATCCTCCGACACCGACTGTAATCTGTCCCTTTTTTTATTTTACTCTCCCCTAATGAGGCCCACTGCGCACCAGTGGCAGTATTACCTTGCTTTGGGTGAAACGAATTAAAAAAGGTTCTACAAATAAGTATAAATTACCAATATTTAGCTAATTCTAAACGAAGTAAGTCATATACATTCGATAAAAAGCGGCATATTTTTCTGTTTCCGAACCAAATAAATACTGACAGTGATTTACTACTCGAAGCTTAGATGTTAAACAAGGCCGAAAGTATTAAACACCAAGAGAGAATTGAAAGCACTATTCAGTAGTAACTGTTATAGCGAGAGAAGCCTGCTAACCATTATACCACCTCAAAGTTTTTACCAATAAATGCTTATAGACTCAAAATAAACCACCGATATTTATCATAACTCGAAAAAAACTAAAGGCTTATAGATTCAAATATATCAAAAAAGAAAGATTAATACTTTGTAAAATGCATGAACTTAAATAAATCTCACTTATTTTTCTCTTTATTTTTTCGCTCTCAGTATAGCTTAGGCCATCGAAGACACCTGTCCATCGACAAGGGGGTCGTCAATGCTTCTGTAAATTGTCTTTTTTTACAGGTAGGTATGTTGACCCTATGCAAACCTCGAAGTGAGGTAGACTGGTTGCCAACTAAGACTTTAGAATTCAATCTGACCTGCTTTTTAAACCGTAGTTGGAGAAGGGAGAGATTATTAAAACCTTTCCCAATGTTATTGCGC
>JBBBDQ010000727.1:715000-807500 GCA_037127315.1 Ascarosepion bandense | reverse complement strand
ATCAAAATACAAATGCTAACTTGAAAAACATGACAATATAACCTAAAAACAATTTATTGGCGCATTAATGTTAATGTTTTAAATAGAAATCGGTATTGCAAATGTAAGCAGATACTAAACGCACGAGGAGAGCGTCATCGCCCCTCTCCTTTATTTTTTCTTTCTTATATATATATATTTTCTTTTCATTAAAACTAAACATTATAAACAGTCTGTAGTATATCTTTTTCTTCCTTCCTTTTTCTGCCTTCTTATTAAGTACGCTTTTTTTCTAACTAAAACAGCGGCTCTAGTATATATTCGTCTTTCTTCTGTCTACTCAATCAAAATGGAATGTTCCGTTTTTTTTTGTTTTTTGTTTTTTGTTTTTTGCTTTTTGTTATTTTTGTTTGTTTTTTATCTGGAGCAATGACTGGGCGTAATGTATTAGTAGCAAGAAATACTGAGAAATAAACTAGCATAAATACTTGATTAAATTTATTAAACACATAACATATACTATTAACTTTTTAACATTACTAATGTACATTGCTTAGAAAACTTCAGTCTCAAGATAGGGTCTAAATTGTTTGTTTTTTTTAGTAGGAATTTGTTTATTTGAATGAAAGTAACTCAATTATAAATAGTATAAATAAAAAAGCTTATATTTACACAAACCAGAAATGTTAGATTAGAAATTAAATTCATATTGAGTGTTAAAACTTAACGCTCAATATGAAAATTAGTTTTATCTATAAAAAAAAGAACATTTAAATTTATCAAGATACGAAACACGTAAAGTAGTGTGTGTGTACGTCAGTGTTTCTACAATATTTATGCAATGTATAAAGACCAACACCCTGACAAGAGTAAACTTTTAATAAGTTATCAAAAGTTATCTCTTAGCTGGCAGACAATTTGTTTTTAGACACCCCTCTCTTTATTATTATTTAAACTGCTTGAATGATGTCTACAGAGATGCACGTTCGAGAGACTTAATGAGCAGCTTTTAGAACGATAAGACATCTACTCAAACATAGGTATCCACAAAATAATGTTTAGAGTAGAAAAAACAATGTCGGATAAAACGTCCATTGATTTCTTAGAAGTACATAGATATGTTTATATATAATGGACTCTGCCGACGTATAAATGTCTAACAAATCAGTTTTTAGAACTGACCCGATTAACTACCTTTATATATTATTTGATTATTGTAGCATAGGCTTCTTTAAAACCAACCGCATCTTTCAGAAATGATGAGAGAAATGGTGGACAGCGTGCCCCGTACTGCTTGATCCGCCTTCTCCGTGTTTTCTCCTCCTACTTTAGTTACCAAACAAAACTATACAGTTCAGTCTGCCCTGCTGTTTAACACATAACTAGAGAGAGAGATAGATAGAGAGAGAGAGAGAGAGGGGGAGAGATACATGGGTATTTTTCAGAAGTGAATGCTACAAACTCAGTCCGATTTTGAATACAACTCTCAGACTACCCTTTAACACACACACACACACACACACACATTTGGATAAAAACCTTTCTTTAAAACGACCGAGAAGGAATATATTTTTTTATTCTTTATTTTATTTTTTTCAATATCCTAACATGTTTCCTTTTTGTTAGAAATAAGAAATATAAACATTTTCTGTAACTATTTTTCCAGGCGCTTTCAGCCATTACTCTGCCTATTCTCAAGAGTGTTATGTTTTCGCTGTTTATATTTTATCCTCATGTTTTGACTGTAAAGTAATTTATTATGTGTTATTTTTTTTCAAAAACGAGTGTTTTTTAAGCTGTCACGTGTCGCACGCGTCTCACGTGTCGCACGTGTCGCACGTGTCTCACGTCTCGCACGTGACGTGAGCATCTTTCTATTAAAAAAAGCTTTCAATACTCCATTTCCACAATTAAATAATGTAAGGTTGATGATACGAGAGAATTGTTTGATATATAATGTCATCTAAAAGTCAGACGCTTTTGATATTGTGACTTAAGTAGTATTCTTGTATATTCGAATAGAACGCAGCAGTGCTAAGGAAGCTTTGGGCATCATTGGGATGATACAGAAAGATAGATCGAGATTAACGGTGGTTTCAGTTAGACGGGGTTAACACCCATAAATCAAATGACTCCCTAATCTGGTTGAGTTAGCAATTTCAGGAGAGACTGATCAGCAGGAAGCGTGATGTTTAGTGGACACCGTACTTATTAGAATTGAACCCTCCATATTTGTGGGGATATTTCAAAGGTTATGTGTACCAGCACAACCCTCGAAGGATTAGTGAACTGAAGGTAGCCATCACAGCAAAAATCAGGTAAATTCCTCAAAAGAAATATATCCGATTAACTGATAATTTTGCGCAACGTTTCAAAGTTTGCTTACGACGCCACAAAGCTTATTTGAAGCATATTTTGGAAAGATCTTGACTTTTATGCAAAGCGACATATTTAAGTAAAACTTTAGGGAATGATCGCACACAGACTAAAGCGTAAATCTACCAAGTTTCTTAAAAATAACTGAACAGAAGTTTCACACCATAACACTTATATATGCGTTTTTTTAGACATGGGTTTCAAACTGTCCTAGGCTAGACCCATTTGCTAAAATTTAACAAAATATAGTTTTTAAAATTGACTTGATCAGGTTGTTTACTTTTGTTGTTGTTTCTTCTACATTCAGTTGATATCAATTTATCAATTTATATCAATTTATCTTGGTTAAAGATAAGCTGTACTTTCGACACCGCCAGTCTTAATTTCCACAACGGAGTAATGAAAACTACATCCGTAAACACAACTATACTAATAACTGTAATATTATCCGTTTCCTTATAAGGAAATATTAGCAAGTCATTTGGTTATACAACCAGTGATACTTCCAGTTGATATTTATAAAAACAGTCTATTCAAACAACTTTTTTTCAGAAAGATTGGTTTCTATAATCCATCAACTGTTGTCTCACGTTCCGGTGCTGATTAAAGTTAATTTCCTAACATTTTGTTTGAAGTTGTGTGGAATGTTAACATTTGATTATGTCATTATTTTCTCTTCGAGTTACATGTAATATTTATTTGTGTTGTTGCAGTTGTTGAAAGTCTTTCGGTGATATGATTTCTGATATTTGGCCTAGTTAGTGATTCGGTAGCGTCAGTTCACTATGTTCAAAGAAGGATGGTCCTCGCTAAGACGTAGAGGCTTCGTTTTCCCGGAGCTACTTAAATTCAGTTAAGTGCCATACGTGAAACACGCTTGAGCGATCAAGTTTCTTTCGAGACATGACTGACTGGGCAGAAGATTATCCCGCAGGACGTTGCTATTGCTTTTCTTCTCGGCCTTTTGGCTAAGATCAAAGTGTAGTATCTGCTTAATATTTGATACGTCCCCGATGTGAAACTTCGATATTAAACTGATTTTTGGAACACGGCGAATTGTCAGGGGCTTGCTCCGCATTTGCCACGGGTTAGCCTGGTATTGCAGTGCTTCCTGGATTCAGCCCATGATTAAATTATTGATTTTAAAAAAGTAGTTGTACATCGCGGATAGTTCAGATATCTCTAAACTAATTTGGTGCCATGCATTGCATACATATAAAATCATCGATCTGACAAGGCTATTTAAGAACATATCTCGAGATGGTTTGCCTATGTTCTCTGTCATGGTTAATTAAACATAGATAACTCTCTTTTATTGGTTAGGTAGGGATAATTTCTTTTGATTTATTTATTTTTTTTTGTCGGTTAATATTTATTTTGCCATTGTTATCGGGTTATTTCTTGCTTTTAATTTTTTGTATTGGTCTGGATAATACTCGTCTGTGCATTGAATACTGCCATATCTGGTTGGATGATTCAGTTATACATCTCGAGAGGGATCTGCAATATAAGAGGTTCTGCCTAGGTATCTCAACTCCAGTCACTGTCTCACCATCGTAATTGCCTTTTCTCTGTCTTTTCTACAAATATTTCTATGACAACTTCTCTGACAAGCTTTTTATCCTGATGCCGGATCCACGTGAATTTAAGCGTGATACTAGATTGGCATCTAGGTTCCACCTTTTTACCTTTGAAATAGCTAAAATGTAGCGTTCACTTCTACTCCAATAAATGCTTTTCTTGCACTTTCAGCCTGTGAAACCCCTCCCGTTTACTTGCTTCCCTGATAGTGACAATTTCCAAAAGTTTAAATGCAATGTCAGTTGCCATCTTCTATCTTTTTGAATCCCGTTCATTTTTTATCCTTTCTTCATTACTTAGTTGTTGGGACGCCCGCGCCTATTCGGCTATAATATTAATATGTAAAGTAATGGTGGCATCTACATACGAGAGTGTGCCGAGCAGCCGATCGACAAGTCAGTCGTAGGCTTCCGATGACGACCCGGAAGTACCCATTGCTCATACTACGTCTTACAACGGTTGAGACGATTAAACTTTATTCTTGTATTGGATACTAATAACCTTTGTAAATACTATTTTCACGGAATACAACAATTAACCTATTCCTGTTGTTGAGTTATTTATTCTTACTCACGACACAACAGTAGTATGTACTTTTTCTCTCACTGTAACCCTCTGTGAACTAGTAGCGTTTCTGCCTTGCTTGAGGTGAAATGATTAAAAGAATGTATCTGTGCGTAGTCCGTATGGAGAAAGAATAAAGAGTCGCATTAAATTTTAAATACAAGACTGTTTAGTGTTTAACTGAAAATCTTCCTAATTTTCGAATAAACTGTTCTAAATACAAATTGAAGTCGTAGATAAATTTGCCAAAATTTATGTATTTTTCATTTGTTCTCTTTTCTGTTCTAGCATTTGTGTCAATAGCAAGAAATGAACGTTGTCAATATTGTTGGCTACATCCCAGCGTTTTTGATCGTTTCAATTCAAATTCAATTATACGTGAATTGTCGGAAAGCACGAATAGAATGTTTCTCCAGAGCTCCAATCTTTGGCTTCATATTTTTTTATTTCATTTAAGATTTATATGTTTTTTTTATCATTAACTACATCTTTGGAGAGGTGATTGTATTATGTAAGCAGAAAGTGTCGGGACCGACACGTGTGGACAAACGCAGATCTCCAGGTAATAAATGTATCAGTTGAAGAGATTGTAATACTTTGATGACATGACCATAAAATTCATATATAAAGCACTCAGAAGTCTATGTACCGGTATTTTGTGTCTTCCAGTATTATTCGAATGATTCGTTAGTACTTTGACTGTTTGTGAAGATAGAAAATATTATAACTCACAAATAGCGAGTTACTAAAGTCCCCTTCAGATTAATGTTTCGAAAGCAACGTTATAGAAATGGCGACAAACATAACGTTATAAAAATGGCGACAAACATAACGTTATAAAAATGGCGACAAACATAACGTTATAAAAATGGCGACAAACATAACGTTCAAACTAACGTTTTAAAAGTGGCAAAGTGCTTGTTTTGAAATATTACGAAAACCTTGTTTTGAACATTCACAGTGACAACAGAGAAAAAATATGTATTCTACACATAGTAATTGAATTATTCAGCGGAATGCAAGAACAGTGGAGAAATTGGAATCAATTATGATTCAAATGTTAGCGCTGCAAAGGCAACAGCAAGGACTACAGTTATAACTGTTACAAAAATACTAACGTGTACGTTAAAACTACAATTACAACAAAAAGACCAATATGAAAAGCAATTTCAATAAAAAAAACAAATATCTTTCGAATTCTTTGTTTAAGAAATTGGCTAAGAAAAAAAGCGTCTCCAGACGTTATTGCAAATTCCATTAGCGAGTTTGTCTACAATCCGGACGAAGGAATAATTTTTCAAACATATTACAGAAGATATGAAAAAAACCTTCAAGAATTGTACGCAGTGGAATTACGAGAAAAATCCGACTATTATTGATAAAAATTGTTCCTTTCCTGAATATGGAAATACATAAACGTTTTTGGCCAGAACAACCAAGCGAAACAAGTTGTGAGGAAAATGTAGGGACATTATCAAACATTTTCGGAGACAGAACCTCATTGTTTAATCCACGATGGAATTGTTTATACCTAATAAAATGTGAAGACTATCAACTTGTCACCTATGCAGTAGTTCTTTCAACAATGTGAGATATTTATTCAAATGAGTTAATTTCCGACTCATTTAAATGCCTGATATTCGTTCAAAGGCATTTAAATGGCGCCGTAGTCTGAAGCAGTATGTTTCTAGCTTAGTAGTGCTGTTGAGTTCAGCGTTGATTTTGCTTGTGGAGATGAATGGAGTCATAAATATCAGCAGGTAGAGTGACTTGGTCCTTGGTGTCATTTGTGACTTTTTGTGGGGTCCAGACTTTGTGCTTTTTAGACTTTATTTCCCAAGAAATCACTTCCATAATTATATTATTTATTTATTCATAACTAGCCTTAATGCCCATGTGGCATGTCTACTACTACGTAAAAGGGATATTTTAGTGGTTTCTACCTAAATTGTGCTGACAAATAAAACATTTTGTAGGAACTTTTTGATGTTTATATTGCTATTGCTGGTTTTTCATGTATAAGTTTATGATTAAGGGTTTTTTGTATGAAAAATGCTGCATATTTGATTAGAGATTTTTGTGGAAACAACACCGCTTTCGCTTATGTAAAATAGCGTAATAGATTCCGTTTGTTTCGGGAAAGGTTTTACAACATGAGCAATTAAAACAGCAACATGAACATTTTTATATTCTGCAATTATTGATATATTTTTTATTTTTAACCCTAGAACACTAACCATGGGTATAAACTACCCAGCTTCAAAATAAGGACACGGAAATAAGATTCAGAATTCCGAATAAACTAGAAATGGATTCATAATTAACTCTCCAACAAATAACTGAAGAGGGTCAACGTATGGTGAATTTTAAAATTGACACCGCAAGAATTGAGGAGAGCAATATTTCTCAAATTTACAGCACCCCACCGTCTAAGGGAAAAACAGACGTTTTGCATATCCGAGCGAAGCAGTAAAAATATAAAATTCCCAGAATACCAATTAATTGCCACGCTTGTGATGGTAAACATTTTAAAAGTGATTGTTCTTAAGAAACAAAAAAAATTACCAACGCGAAAAAGTAGGTGTATTTGTTATAAATCCAAAAATTCGAGAAGAAACAAAAAATGTCAAAAAAGTAAATACTTTGAGCAAAGTTGACAAGCGGAAACAAAAACATTAGCAAGATTTTGAAAAAAAAACATCACCAAAAATAATTTGTTTTTGTCACAAACAATATGAAAGTAAGACTACAATTATATACTGTGTCCGATATTACGACAATTAAATAAAGTTTGCCAAAACTGTGAAGATCTATTTTAATGAATTCGAGAAAAGTTGCTCGTGGTGTTTCAGAAAAGTTAATGTTTTTGGTTGAGTTCATCTGAAATATATCTATCGTTAGAAAGTAAAAAAAAAGATCAGTAGTTTTCGTGTTAAAAATATTTTTATTTGTTTATCTGTTATTGGAAACAGATGGCGTTTCCTTAAGACCTGCCAATTCTTTCTGTAACCAAGTAAATATTGTCACCACAAGTACTAGCATGACATCAGATTTACTACAAGGTAATTTCAGATATGTAACTGCAGAAATTCCTTCAGAAAAATTAAACTGTACTATTATCACAACTCAGAACAAGGATCCCATACCTTCTGAAATAACTCGGGACAAAATAATTACGGCAATAATATTTGCTCCACACCTAGTACATCTGTGAACCAGGATCATCATATTGATTAATCACCCCTACATAGTACCAACCCAAGCTCATCCAACAGCACTCTAACGGAAACTTTTCTATATTAGAAAGTTGTGAACTTCTTTTCTGGATAAAAGTTTGGCGTACCAGATACCATAGGGTCGGATAACAGGATGCAGTTCACATCTAGGGAATTCCAGCTATTCTGCAAGTCGCCACGAATACAACCTATTACAACGACCCCGTATCATCAAAGATAGAACGGACAAGCGGAACGCTTTGTTGACACGTTTCAAAAGGTCTCTTAAGGTATCGGAGTGGGTAGAGTCGGATGAGAAAACTACTTAGTCAAACCGCTAATGTCTTGTTTCAGTTTAATTTAAAAAAAAAAAAACTAAGACTGAATTTTAAAGTTTGGAACCAACACTCCAAACGATAGATTCCATAAGTAGTCAGCTGAAACGAGGATGTTGCGTAGGAAGAAATTGTTGATACCGACACCTGTAGTCAAACGCGGATCTCCAGACAACAAATGTACCTATTGAAGAGATCGTAATATTTTAATCACGTGACCATAAAATTAAAAATAAAAGGTCCTTCCGGGATGTTCCAGTATTGTGTGTGACTGATGTTTCCAGTGTTCTGCAGCATTATCTTGTATCATTCAAAGAATTCGTTAGTATGTTGACTTTATGCAAAGATGCCAAAATATAACTCGCAAATAGCGAGTTACCAAAAAATTCCCCTCAGATTAACGTTACGAATGCAAAGTTATAGATGTGGCGACAAAATAATTTTCACGCAAACGTTATAAATGATTAATAAATGCTAATTTTATGTTTAATTCTTTTTAAAATCAAAAATCAAAATAGGAATTATTTTTGCACTGCTAACAATACAAGGTGCAATATTTAAATTATCGCCATTTTATATTCTAAACATGCGCGTTGTTTTGTTTTTTTTTTGTTTTTTTTGTTTTTGTTTTTTGTTTTTTTTTCGTGTGGACAATAGGAAGAGCCCCATCGCGAAATTCATTCAGTCAAAACTTAGGAACCAGCATGCTGTCTGCTTTACATTTTAGAGTGGTTGGTTGTCAATCTGAGGACAGTGCAGAAGATTGGGCATTAGTATGATGAGCTTAATGGCGTTTACAGAAGTAAAAACTTTAAAACTAGCTTCGTTCTGAGAAAGAAAAATGTTAGAATTTGTTGGTGAGGGCCTCAGACTTAACCAGGAGGCCTACATTAAGCGCTGTCCTGTGTCAAGATTATGTTTGCTGGAAGACCCGATGTCTCATAGAAAAAAAATTAAGGTAATCCAGTCATGGCTGTCAGACAATTTCACACCTTATACCTGGACATCGAACTCCTCTGAAATTTACTCGATTATGGGTTATTGTTTATAATAAAATTTTTATGCTCATTTGTTTTTTTTTAGATCTCTGATACGTTTGAGGTATTTTGGTATATAAACGATTGAATGCTGATGGACAAGTTCTTGTGGTGGATGAGAAAATTGTAAAGTGTGTTTGGGTCGTGAGTCGGATTAGCTAGGTATATGATAGGTACTGAAGACCAACCGGGGTTTTTGCCCCCCGCCTAAATCGACTTTGTGCCACAATTGTATTCTTTATATAATAAATATTAATCCACTTGATTATTGTGGGTGCAGCGTATTTAAGCGAGGGACCAACAATTTTTTTTGTATCACCCAAGAAGTGAAAACCAGGATAACGGTAGCATTCACCAACTTAAACAAGGAAAGCATCTGGTAAAGTTGCAGAAGATTTTGAAGTTGTCTGGAGGCCGTGGTTGAAGCCAATAGCGATTTTATTCAATAAATTTATCCTTTAGTATTTCAATATATTTGTGTTTTGGTAGATATCTCTCAAAATGAGATGTACAGTTTTTTTTTCAGTTTATCCAACACACTATATATATATATATATATATATAGGGTGCCCATAAAGTTCGTGTGCACTTTAAAAAATAGAACTATTTGTATTTGCTGTAGAAATAATTTGTAAAAAGGATAAGAATTAAATCTATATTTTTAAAGGTTTTATTGCAATTTTATTTAAGTTTCCACATGTCCTCCATCATTAGCAATACACAGGGTAATACGATTTTCACCGAAAACACTTCCAAATTGATTAACAGTAATGCCTGAAATCACATTAGTTACTTTAGCTTTTAAATAAAATAGCAATAGTAGGTTTCAGTTCAGCCAACCAAAGGACACAGTTTACAGTTTTTGTCCTCAGTTGAAGCCGTGTATCAAATTGACTCTGAAAAAAAAATTTTTTTTTACTTATCTAAAGGTTATTGCAAATTTTGTGGTAAAGAATTTTTCAATAACTATACTTTAAAACTAGGTACATTAAACTTGACATTTTAACAGATTATTTCTATCACAAATAAAGTTATTTTTAAGGGCACAAACACTACTGACACTATATATAAGACAAATAAAAATGATTGACGTTATTCTAATGTCTTTCAAGAATTTAAACCATCTTAAATATTTTGACACTGTCTTTTCACAAGTTATACGTAAAATATTTCTTCAAGTATAAAATATATGAATCTACAAAATAAATAACAAAAACACAATCCGCTCTGTCTTGTAATTAAAAATGGCCATACTTTAATCAACGATTCAAAACGAATGAAACGCCACCAGCGTGAAGGCATGCAACTGAAAAGTACGTAATATGATGGTCATTGCTCATCTTAGAACATTTCGTTTGTTGGTTAGTTACTAAGACTTCATCAGACAGCTTAATATAAATCTTAGTAATCTCTATATTCCCCAGGTTGTGAAGTCTAAAATTTGCATACGTCACTATCCTCATCCCTTTTAGGATATCGAAAAGTTAGATACTGGAATATATATAAAAAAAAATCGACCCTAACTTAGCAATACGATTTCATTCACGTTGTCACCGTCATAACTTGACTTCCTTTCTTCTACAAATATTTTCTTGGCAACTGCTATGACAAACTTTATTTTTCTGGTGCTCCGACTATATGAATTTAAGCGCGTTGATAAACTGACATCGTGTTTCTACCTTTTTAATGTTAAAATGAAATCGCCTTTTCTAATCATAACTGGAAGGAAGAAACGGATTAATACCTTTCCCTGGGGTATTTGTGCGCAAGTGAATGCATATTCAACTGGAATTTGAACTCGGCACGCCGATTTGTCGTTCCGAGTCGATATCTACTGCACCACAATAGTTTTCTTTCGTGATTTTGCCACCTGTGGAACACCTATTTACTTGCTTTTCTAATAACTACAATCTTCTAAAATTTAAATGAAACGTTAGTTGTCATTTATCTTGAATGCAGATCATTTTTTATCCATACATTAATACGTCTGTATCCAGTCTTTTCTGTTTACTGTAGTCACCCCACCGCACTAGTAGCAGTTCCACATTGCTTTTTGAATCCTGTTCATATTTTCTCCTTTCCTCAATCCTCCCTATATTCACTTCTTTTGACCCCCACCTGCCTAGTTCCTGGGTATGACGGTAAACTACATTCGGGAGCAAGGCCTCTGATTGGGAGGTTGTGAGGAGCATGGAACCACCTCTTAATTGCTGTTCCCAGGTCCACCCTGACCCCGAGTGGTAGCACCTGTTAGGGTCCCAGCTAACAGTAGTCAAAACAATATGAAAGTATAAAAATAGACTTTTTTTTAGAAAAATATATATTTTTGAAGAAAGAATTATTATCTTAACACATTTTTGAAGGAAAAAATCCAAGCAAAACATTTTGGATACAAAACTAGAAAACATTCAGTTTTCTAAAATAAAGAATAGACAAATCTTAATAAAAATCTTACTAAATAAACGTCACAATAACCGAACATTAAAGAAATACCTTAAAACCCTACCTTTTTGGCATTAAATAACCCACATAGGTTGATATGCCGTTAAACAAAACTCACAAACCCCCCTGCCTACTAGTAAATCGCCATTTTCTGTCTTCCTGAATTCCGTTCATCTTTTGTCCTTTTCTAAATCTTCCCTATGCTCAATCTTCACTTTCACTTCCTGTAAACCACTTGCGCAATATATATATATATATATATATATATATATATATATATTGTGTGGTCGAAAGATAACTCTTTATTTTATGTATGATAGGCTTTTCCATATCATAAGAACTATAGTTAGACGGCAGAGTCTAACATACATAAAATAGGGACTTACTTTTCAATCACCCTGTATATATGCACTCAAGTAAATGTATTGAAAAAGTTCCCCGGCCTACCCACGAAGTACTTCCAAAAATATTAGTTTAGTCATTTAATCTAATGATTGTCAACATGGCTCCGAGGCCAACAAATTTACTTAAGAAATTTAAGGCGAGTTCGGCCATGGAAAATGGGTGGGCTTTGAAACTATTTCTTTCCACTGTCGTGAAATTATGAAAAAATAAACGGCTTTACTTTATTATTTATGGCGTCAACTGGTTGATTGAGTCGATATTTTTATAGGTAATAAAGTATTCACAAATAAACATAATTTATTGCGCATTGGAAAGAGAAGAGACTTCTTCCTGAAGCTGAACAAAAGCTTGGAAGTTTGTCTTGCTATAACCTATAACAACCAAGTATTGAATTCGACTCTAGACACCAGAAGTAGCTAGGAGTTATATTTACATCTTACTTTTGTGAATAAAATGTCTTTACTGTAACATGAAACTTTTATTTGTGTTTAGGTGGTAAATTTAAACCAAGGGAGAAAGTTGTTTTCTTGACATGTTTCAAGGGATTTCCTGTGTTTTACCAAATATTTTTTATATTTATCGAAATCAATACACCCGTAATTAATTTTTTTCATTATTTTCGTTTTTTTAAGGAAAATATTTCGTGATATGACTTTATATTTGTTTATGATCTAAAAATCTATATCTGAGAAAACTGATTTAGTTTAAGAAAAATAGATGCGCTTTGTTATTATATAATTCCACTGGCATAAAACTATGAAAACACCAACTGCTTTACTTTGTGTTTAAAAGCAATTAGTTCAGATTTTATTGAAATAAAATTTCATCCTGTGCTCTTTGAAAATGGTATTCTATTCTTTCTTGGTTTTCCAAGCAATTGGTTTGGTTAAGGCAGGATCTTCTGCAACAAATAATGTACTCACAAAGAAAGGTAATTTATTGCGCATTGAAAAGAGATTTCGTCCTTAAACTAAACGAAGGCCTTCGAAGTTCAACTTAACAAAACTGATAGACACGTGGAGCACTGTAGACATGAGTCGGAATTTATATTTTATACTACATTTTGCTCTGATAAAATATTGACAAAGACAGATCTGGCGAAGGCCCCTAAACATTTAATCACCCAGCTAAGTACTGACCAGGCTCGATGTTGCTTAACTTCGGTGATCGGACGACAACCCGGTGTATTCAACACGATATAGCCGTAGACACACACACACACACACACACACACACACACACACACACACACACACACACACAAAGTTATATACACACATGCACCCAAATATACAGGTAGACCTATGATACACATATAAACCTACACCAATCTACACAAATATATAGGCTTATACATCAAATGCAGAAACAAAATCCTACCTAATTCTCTCAACCAGTAATAAACATGAATGTTCTGATAAAATTAAACCATTTCTAATTAGCTGATGAGAAGGACACTAAAAACTTATCCACCGAAATAAATTATAGTTTATAACCGCTTTAAATGAAGCGTTAAATTTATCTTTTACTATCTGGATAATACCTCATATTTGTGTGTATTTGTGCATATGTGTGTATATGTGTGTATATGTGTTTTATACGTATATGTGTAAATGTGCATGTGAATGTGTGTGTATATACATAGATGCATATAAGTTGTGTAAATACATACAGTTATGTATATATGTATGTATATATGTATATGGTTATGTGGATATGAAATCTTGATTTTGTCGTTGACATGTTTTCCTAATTGCTACACTTAACCAATGAAATGTTAACCTTTCCTTCCCCACCATTTATTAAATCAAATTTATAACACCAGGAAAAAAGAGAAATTCTGCATCATGCTGCTTAACTTCTCTTTATTTTATTTTTTTATTTAAATTTTGTTTTAAATTTGATAATGTTGAAACATTTGTAATTTGCGTCATGATGAGATGAGTAGCAAAAACTTACCCGTCGAAATAAATTATTGTTTGTGTGTGTGTGTGTGTGTGTGTGTGTGTGTGTGTGTGTGTGTGTGTGTGTGTGTGTGTGTGTGTGTGTGAGTGTACTATATAACATCTCGTGTTGGGATGGAGATATATCTTATTAATCTGTGATTAAACCAGATTCTTTACTAGAAGAAAATGTTCGAGTGATTAATTGAAATCTTTTGATGACATCGAAATTCTTCACAACATATTAATAATCGTTTCGATAGAACCCACAGCAGCTGCACACGTTAAAGTTGTCGCGAATACGTGACATTATCCACGATATTTCGACACCACTCGAAATTTCTCTCCATCTATATCTTTCACGGCAATGAGGAATAAATATATGACTATACAGAGAGATTTTTTCTAAGCGCCACTTAGATGTGACACAAGGCTGAAAATATGGAGTACCAATTGAGAGTTGAATTGAATACTTGGTTGTTACAGGTAATAGCAAGAAAAGCTTACAAGCCATTACACCATGTCAAGGAGCCCTATCTCTAAACTTATTTATAAATGGAACTTTGTCTCTGTGTGTATGTGTGTGTGTGTCTGCGTGTGTGTCCGTTACCTATAGACTCCGAAACGGCTGAACCGATTTTCTTGAAAATTTGCACAGTTGTACTATAAGCATCCGCGAGTGTTCTTAGCTAGGTTTGTGTCGATAAATATTGAAAATCGATAATCGAAAAGATCGGGTTATAGAAGGAGAGTCAAATTTTAATCAAATTTGAGACACTCATAGACAAAGACATAAGAAACGATATTCAGAAGTTCCAACATTGCAGTTCTTACAATAGTGCAGAAAATCGATAATATATATATATATATATATATATATATATATATAAAAGGCAAGATGTTTGTGTGTGTGTGTGTGTGTGTGTGTGTGTGTGTGTGTGTGTGTGTGTGTGCTTGTGTATCTGCATCTATGTCTGGTTTTTTTTGGGGGGGGGTTTCAGCTCCTTTATTTTAGTTTTTCATTCGGGTTTGGCTCTAAGTAGGTATAATTGTAGTTCTTGGTCTCAGCCATGATACCATTTACTCAGAGGACTTATTTAGCCTTCAAAATTCAGTTTACAACGAAAAAAATCTTATTTGATATCGATACCAGCAAATCAAAATTTGACTTATATCCATTCATTTTTCTTTCAGTCTACGGTTTCGCTTTAACTAGAAACAGCTATTGCTTTTTAGTCTTTCGTGTCAACATCCAAAGAATCTGAGCTCCAGGACCATGGATTAGTTTTAAAGCTTTCATTACACCCGAGCAATGCTGGGATATACTACTAGTAATACGATAAATCCCTTAAAGTGGCTAAAGAAATACCAAACATTAATTCAGACAATGTAGGTATGGATTTGATGTAGTTGTTCTATGAGATCGGCTAAGAGTGTGAAACCGAGAATGCGTAATGTATTGACTTCAGGGTGACTAGCGTGATCCATACTGAAGGGAG
This sequence comes from Ascarosepion bandense, assembly GCA_037127315.1. Taxonomy (NCBI): domain Eukaryota; kingdom Metazoa; phylum Mollusca; class Cephalopoda; order Sepiida; family Sepiidae; genus Ascarosepion; species Ascarosepion bandense. The sequence goes on along the minus strand of JBBBDQ010000727.1, from coordinate 792,124 downwards.
GTAGCTTCGTTTTGAAAGAATTAAAATGTATGGGCCATTTCTTGCCCCAGTTTACCACAGATTTGTGGTCCTTATCAAGAGTAGCGGCGAGGTTTACTTTGTCAGCTTTGTCAGATTTCTTATTGAGACGGGAGTAAATAGAAGTGTCGTCAGCATAGATGCCTACTTGTGAACTGTGAACTGATCAGGAAGATCATTGATGATCATCAGGAAAAGCATAGAACCTACGATAGAGCAATGAAGTACACTGGAGTTTAAGTGATAGGATCTGAAAGCATATCCGCTTGCTAAGTATTCGTTGGTTCGATATTTTGGGGCAGTATAGATTTTTTAACTTGCAGTGTATTTGTGCTTAAAGACGCAGATGTTTTGGAATTTGGAAAAATATGTATTTGTTGAAAATGCCAAACCGGTGCAAAAATGAAAAAGATACTGGATTTAGAATTTTTGTTTTGTCTAGCCAGGGGTCAAAGGTTAACTTCTATATAGAAAAGCTGCACCGGAAGATATATGTCAGTAGAGCGGAAGTGACATTTAGCTGATAGTTGTGAAGTAAAATTTTAATTTGATTAGATAGTCTGAGTTCATCCGTCGAGGTGAACGGTTGTCCTAAATCGAGTCCACGACATGACACCGAAGATGTTCTTGTTTGAAAAATAAAATATAATTTTCATGTTTTATTTAAATTTGGGTCCAGAGGTAATTCTTCTAGACGAGGTCGTTTGTTGCAGATTGTTACTGTTTTACGGTGGCGAGGACGACAAAGAAGATGAAGAAGATGATTATGAAATGTGATTGTGAAAGTGATTTAGGTGGAAGTCTGGTTGAGTGGTCCCCGCCAGAAGTTTAATCGTCGCTCTAGATGTTTTAATCACTGACGAAAGTGGTCTATGATTTGAGAAGGTTAATCGATGTTTAGAGGGTTGAGAAGTATCCTTCTCGTCGCAGTGACAATGAGAAATGTGAATTTGTGCAAATATTTCTTTCGTCAGCATTCATCCAGTCATCACTGATTCGTCCAGATACTGTAAATCGCAGAAGAAATATATATCCGACAAGTGGGCTATATAACACGTTCTATACTACCTTCATTACGCGATTTAACAGGAACGATTGGATTAAATTGAACAAGCATCCATTTATACCATAGCCCTGTAGCATTCGAAGAAGGCCAACATACCAAACCCAGTCAAACTCTTTGAAGATATCCGGGGCAACAGCTGGAACTTTACCATTGTTATCGAGTGTCTGGTATATAAATTCGATTATGGTCGTTAGCATATCAGCGGTAAAGCTGGGAAAGAGGAAGCCAAGGGTACATTTATTTAGGACGACGACTGGGATTACGTCTCCTCCGTATGCCTTATAGGGTCAAGCTTAGAAATTATGTTAGAGATCAGAGAGGAAGTTATGTATACGTCATTCGATTGAGCCTCAGTTCTAAGTGGGAAGTCGGGTGTGGGTATTCCAGAGGCGTTAAATGTAGAGTTGAAAGAGAATTTGCGAACAAAGCACTTGACCTTATTCTCTGTAGCTGTGTGAACCTGAAATTTATTGAATAAAGGAAAGATCAAGAGTTTGCTGTTGTTTAACACACCTTTACAAAAGCGCAGGTAGTCATTTGAACCGAATTTGCAGGCTGTTATACGCTGTTACATTCTATCGGCAAACAACAGCATAGCATAATTTACGATCCTCTTGCATTCAATACGAGCAGAGACAAAAAGAAGCCTATTATACTCAGTAACGCCAGAATGAGGTGATTCCTGTGGGCAATGATGTCTAAGCAAGCTGGAGATACCCAAGCGGATATTTCTAGTCGAAACTACCTGAGTGGGATAAAAGTGTCGATACAAGCTTTCACCCAGAAGAAAACTTCAGAAGCGCAGTCTTCAACACGGAAACTAAACATTTTGTTCCATGAGACATCACAAAGGAAATCGCAGAACGACTCCCAGGCCGCGATTTGTTGACAGTAGAGATAATAATAGAAACTACACAGCATGACAGCATATATATATATATATATATATATATATATCAGTTAAGTGCCATACGTGAAACACGCTTTGGGCGATCATGTCTCGAAAGATACATGACTGACTGGGCAGAAGATTATCCCGCAGTAGGTTGCCATTGCTTTCTGCGGTAGACTGGTTGCCAGTCAAGGCTATAGAACCCAATCTCTCCTGCTATTTAACTCATAACTGGAAGGAAGAGACGGATTAATACCTTTCTCAAAGGTATTGGTGCGAAAGTGAATGCAATGAATTCATTGGATAAAAACAGAAATAAAGGTTGTTTCAACGAGAGAAAAAATGGGAAAGCTGTGAAGTTAAAGTGTAGATTTATTGTTGTTATTATTAATAGTACTTGCTTTTTGTATGATACGTTAAGTGCCCTTAATGCTATTTGTATCGCTACACGTGTTTCGAGTCTAAAATTGCCTCTCTTCAGGTGAATAAACTTGTGACTTCACATATATAGATCCGTTTGTTTTCTGATGGTCAAGGTTTCGTGTATAAATAGAAGTTGAGTGGTATGCAGTTCAGAAGGTTCGTGCGTGGGTGTTGGTTTCTTTTACTCTCGCACGTTAAATCTTTCCCGTCACCATTTGATGGCTATAAAACTTTTATTCACTGACTTGCGAAATTTGATTTCGTCTTTATAATTCAAAATTGTTTTCAGCTGTTTTCATTTGATTCTACCCTAAGAATCATCTAGTTCTTTTTATTGTTTTGGGGATACTATTTGAATTCAGTGTATGTGTGTGTGTAAGAGATTTATCACGTTAGAATTTCGTGTGTCTGTGTATGTGTCTCAAGTTTTTCATATTGTTTTGTTAAGGGAAGACTTGTACTTTTTTATAAATATTTCTTTCTGCAACATGAGCGTGTCATAATCTGCATTTTGGTTGATAGGCATTACTCTGAATTTACCTCCACTGCATTCATGTAAAAGTTGGAAGACGTACAATTTCCTGTTATTGGCTAGTTTAATGTTATTTCTGTGCATAGCTACTCTTTGTGTCACCCCCACGTATATTTTTGCGCATTCATCGCATTTAGAGTATAAATTACGTTTTTAGAATTGCAGATCAGATTTGTTTTCGTTTCGAATATAGATGTGTTTTCGAACTTGAGCTGTTTTTCTTCTATTATTATGTTGCATACCCCACATCTTTTTTGTTGCATTTTGTGACCACATGTGTTGTGTGTTGCTCAAACTTTGATGAGGTTAGTATGCTTTCTAAATTTTTAGATTGTCGTTTGCTTTTAATTATTTTAGTTGTCTTTAAGATTTCCTTTATTTTATCATTTTGGTTGAGTAATTCTATGTGTCTTTTGTTCTTCGTAAATAATTCTGAGTTGCTTTTGTTGTGTAGAAACGTATGCTAGAGTGTGTGTGTGTGTGTGTGTGTGTGTGTGTATGTGTGTGTGTGTGTGTGTGTGTGAACAAATAGATGTAGAGATAAACAGACTGAGATATATAAGCGAAGATAGATAGATAGATAGATAGATAATGAGCAGTCTGAACTAGATAGATAGATAGATAGATAGATAGATAGATAGATAGATAGATAGATAGATAGATAGATAGATAGATAATGAGCAGACTGAACTAGATAGATAGATAGATAGATAGATAGATAGATAGATAGATAGATAGATAGATAGAAGCACTATACCGTTCATGCCTGTATCATGTGATTCTCTCTTATTGATCTACGCTTGTTTATTTTTTCACTCGTATCAAGCATTCAAAGTGACTTCGAAAACATTGCAAGCCACTGCCATAAATGGCCGATCTTATTGATTAGATGGGTTAGGAATTCGGAAATTGCGTGCTTGGCGCGTAACTGATATATCAACAGGTGTGCTCATCCGGTTTACACGAACCAATACAATGTAAACAGGCTGGTCCCCAGTGAGACAATTCGTGACAGCTTTTCCGTTGCCCTATCCCTCGACTTGTGAAGGTGAGAGAGTGTGAAATCCAACTAACTGCTTGAAGAAAGGTCATACCAAATCCAACCAAGACAATATAAGTGTAAGCTTAACGTTTTCTCTACTTGTCTTTTTCTCTTTTACATTGTTTTTGTTTCTTCTTCTTTTTTGCTTGCAATCTTTTTTAATGCTTTCGAAATTTTTGTGCGCAATTACCGTTACCCTTTTGTTTCGATGATATACCTTCGATATTTATCTAGATCTTTTTCGTTGCTTTGATACTTTCGTGCTGCTGCCGACATCGAGTACGCATTTCTTCTCATAGTTGCTAAATGGTCGAGCCTAAGTAACAGCCTAGCTCTCGAAATTTGATCTGCTTATTCTTTTTTAAATAAATAATATCAGTTGAACAATTAAAAAATAATGGGTGAATATTTTTTTTAATTTGAAATCTATTGATCATCCCCCTTGAATTTTCAGTTTCGTTCTTGTTCAACCAAATAATTACGAAGGTTATAAGGTAACTAGCAGTATAGCCCGGCGTTGCTCGGGTGTAATAAAAGCTTTAAAACTAATCCACGGTCCTGTAGCTCAGACTCTTTGAACGTTGGCACGAAAGACTAAAGTACAATAGTTGTTTCCAGTTAAAGCGAAACTGTAGACTGAAAGAAAAATAAATGGATGTAAGTCAAATTTTGATTTCCTGGTATCGATATCAAATAAGTTTTTCGTCGTAAACTGAATTTTGAAGGCTAAATAAGTCCTCTGAATAAATGGCATCATGGCTGAGACTAAAAACTACAATTATACCTACTTAGAACCAAACCCGAAGCGAAAACTAAAATAAAAGGGCTGAGAAAAATACAGATATACGGGCACATAAACAGACATACACACAAACATTTTGCCTTATATATATATATATATATATATATATATATATATGTATTACAGTGTTTCTGCACTATTGTAAGAACTGCAACATTGAAACTTCAGAATATCGTTTCTTATGTCTTTGTCTATTAGTGTATCAAATTTGATTAAAATCGGGCCACTCCTTCTATAACCCGATTTTTTCGATTATCGATATTTATCGGGGGTACCTCGATACAAGACCTAGCTAAGAACACTCGCAGACGCTTACAGTACAACTGTGTAAACTTTCAAGAAAATCGGCTCAGCCGTTTTGGAGTTTATAGGTAACGGACACACACACACAGATACACACACACAAACAAAGTTCCATTTATAAATAAGTTGAGATTCTTTAAGCGCCGTTTAGATGGAGCACAAGGCCTCCTAAGGCGTGAAAGACTCAGTGAGAATCGAATTCACTCCTCAATCATAATGTTTTAGTGAGACAGGCTTGGTAGCCATTACAGCACGTTGTGGTCTCGTAGTGATACTTTTTCTAAACGGTGCGATGCACCTCATTTGTGCGGCGAAAGTTCATATCAAGTGAGGCGGAATTATTAAAAGACAATCATAGATTTAGGAACAGTTCTTAAAAATTTATGAACCAAAATAATTATTTCAAAATTGATAATATTATTATCCTTTATTTGTCAATATAAATAGTTATAAACAGTTACTGGCCGATTTCGATATTTTTTGCATTATACCAGGAATAGAGTAACTAGGGTCCGCAATTGACGCAGAGAGTTATCAATGGTGATTTCTTGATTTCGGATCTGTTTATCACATAAAATCTGGCTTGGCGTGAACAAATTTTCATTCTGAAAAAAAAAACAGAGAAAAAGTTTCGAAACCACTATTCTAAGCGTAGCTTAGATGTAGCACAAGGCCGAAAGTATGAGCACCGAAATCACTATTCAGTCGAAATTGATTTAGCAAGAGTAGCTTGCAAACCATTACAACAATTTGAGTGCCCAACACGTTATATATAACGCCCCAGAACTTTTTCTGACGGTAGAAATATATATTTCATTTGTAATAATAAAAATCGCTATTTTTAAACACACGTTATCGTTTTATTTTTGTTTTTTGTTTGTTTGTTTTTTTGTTTTTTTACATATATGCGTAAGTCTCATAAACTATCCTATGTAATAAAGAGCCACAATCTCAGCACTTTAATTGTTGTTTCCATATCTTTATTGAGGTCCAGCTTGTAGAATGTCCAGAAGTCAATAGAGGTAGAGGGTTGCACAGTTTATGCAGATAGATGACGATTAATCCTAGACTAGAAGAGGTTACGTTTGTACAGGGTGTTGCAGTAAAATCCGATACTTGACAAAAAGAAAACGAAATAGGTAATAAAAGCAGAAGTTGTATATGCAGAGACCCGACCGTTTATTTAGCAACAGTTAGAGTCACATAGTTCATTATGTTTCAATGTAACTGCCGCCAGAAGCGACGACCATCTCAAGGCATTCGCGAAATGAGCCACACGCTTTGGCGACCGTGTCCTTGTCTATAGCAGCGAACGCCTCCACGATGGCAGCTTTAAGAGAGTCGACTGAGTTGTAGGCGTGTTTTTCGTTCTTGGCGTCAATCACGCCCCAGAAAAAATAGTCAAGTGGGTTGCAGTTGGGTAAGGAGGTTGGCCACAGGTCCGGCAACCAGTGGTGAGGAATACTGTTGAGCAGCCACTCCTGTGTCCTCTTGGATACAGGCGTGGCAGGAGCTGAGTCCTGCTAGATGATGTAGGGGTGTCTAGTGGCAATCTCGTCCTTTCAGGGCTTCATTACGCTCTTCAGAACCTATTGGTAGATCTTGGTGATGACTCTCAGGCCCTTTTAAAAGAATGCTAAGGTTTTCTCTGATAAAAAAAAAATTCATCCAGGACAAGACGAGGAACAGGAAGAAGGACCGGTGGATCTGCAAAGACATCGAACAGGTTCCCGTCGTGAAAAATACAAAGTTTCCCTCTTCCGTCATGGTTCTTAGCGTCATCTCCAGTAGGGGGACGTCATGCCTCCGTTCTTTTTCCATCGTGGAGGTGTTTGCCATTATGAACAAGGTCACGGTCACCAAAGCATGTGACTTATTTTCACGACAGCCTTGAGACGGTCGTAGCCGCCGGCGGCGGCAGGTACATTGAAAAATAATGTAGTATGTAACTCTAACTATTGCTAAATAAACTGTCGAGTCTACATATTCAACTTTTGTTTTTATTGCCTATTTTGTTTTCTTTTTGTCAAGCGTCGGATTTTGCTGCAACACCCAGTAGTTATCGGAAAAACATTCCTCTTGGTGCCCGGTTTCAAAAAGCAGTGGTTTGCGAGAAGAAGCTGCTCGAAATGGAATATGTAGGCAATTAGCGTTGTTTGCAACAATGTGCGTTGCATGTTTGTTTCTAGCCGTGAAGGCTAGAACTAGTGGAACGTAGACATATAATACCGAGCACTTTCCATGGGGGTAGCGATAGAGCGGTGAGACGTTGGCGACATTTCATCTGTGAAATTGGTGTGGCTGGGTGAGAAATAATTTGCTCCCACCAAGGATGTGGGGATGCTTTTTTTAAACGTAGCAAACAACTTCGGTACAGTTCCGCCATCTTCATCTTAGACAGCACATACCATTTTTTTTTTTTTTGCTTTCAAAGTATTTTTCCTTTAAAAGCATCAATTATTTAAAATGCAACTTATAATATCCCACTTTTAATATTCAAAATTGACACGAATGAATTTGAAACTTTCTTTCTCAAGAGGATGTTTGGAATGAGCTTCAACTGAAAATGTAAGTATATTATATCTGTCAATAAATTTGACATATTCTAACGTGTTGTAACATTAACGAATAAAAATTTTCCGGACAACCCAATCAATGCAAATAGAATACTGAGGTGTCAACACCAACGGGCAATCTTCAGACCTCATATATATATATATATATATATATATATATGCAATGATTTGTTTTAACATTATTTTTGATAGTTACTCGTATTTATTCTATTTTATAATCAAACACTATGCATATTTGTTTCTACCGGCCTGATTATATATGATAAATGATTTGACAGAATTCGAACCTGCAATTCCTCTCCACATAGGGGAAGCCACCAATTGATCTGATGCGTCTTAGACCTCTCGACCAAGAATGACTAACAGTCTAAACGAAGTTAAATCAAGTCTATATAACATAATTTTCAATTCACCGTAAACAACCATATCTGCACTGAAATGTATCGTAATGTCCACAAATGTAAACATGTTACATGTTAATCTTCGTTATATATATATATATATATATATATATATATATATATATATATTCATTTATAAACGAGTTATTTCGCTTCCTTGGTTGCCACCACTAGTGGTTTTTTTCAGGCGATTTTTAATAACTGATTTTACCTTTTACCGTTTTTCTTTTTTAAAACGCTCTTGTAACGGTGTTTTATTTGAATGTTCACGTGGCAGAGAATTTATGATTGCGAATTGTTTAAATTCAAACCAAAATTTTCATCCATGTTTATATGAACCTAATAGATATTTCTTAGTGTGGATGCATTTTGTCATAATTTCTGTTTTTTATTTAACCGTTCGTTATGTCATAATTTCTAATTTCTCCTCCTGGCACAGTCTACATATTTGTCCATCATTGTAAAGTTTAGCTGTTTTTACAATGTTCCACGTTATGTGTGGGTCTTTTTCATATTTTGATTTCAATTTCCACACATGGTTAGCCAATTTTGTATTGTTTTTTAATTTTTCTATTTTAAATATAGATCTGTGGTTGAACCACCTGGACTTAAAACTGTCTTTGGTTGAGCCAAAATATATTTTGTTTGAGCCATCTGGGTCATGTATCTCTGCCTTATAAATTATTTCTTTTGTGTTGCAGAAAACCTGAAGTGGACATTTATTTTTGTCCCTGCAGTTGCATTGTTTGTTGGTGGTTTTGTTGTGTACGATGCTATTTAAGTTTCTGGCGTTTTGTTTTTTTATGAAACTATCTAAATTATTAGTGCAACTATAACTTAATTTGATTATATTTCTGTTAAAAATTATATTTAATTCTGATTCTTTTGGAAAGTGCTTATCTTTTAGTTTAAAAAATATATGTTTTTAATTCTAAATTAAATGGTGGGTTGAACCAGATAATGTTTCGTCTTTTATTGTTGTTTTTGATTTGTTTGTTTTGTTGAGAATTATATTGTAAAATGTTTTATGTCCAGAATCTTTTAGTGTATCCTCATATATGTTTTTCCTTTCATTAAATATTGATTTGTTTGATGAATTATTAGATAGTCTGTGTTCTATGCTTTTGTAAATGTGTTTAATTATATTATTTGAATGATTGGACTTTGTATTTATGTATGATAACTTAGTGTTTGTTTTCATTTATGGCGAGACATTTCCAGTTTGTAAATTAAATTCTACATATAAATATTGTACCACTTTATTATTTGTGTCCACTGTAATATCAAAATCTCGTTCTTTGAATAAATTAAAAAGCTGTTTCCTTATTTTATCATTCATTCTTTTGTTGTCTGGTGCTAGTATTAATCTGTCATTTCTATATAATCCGTGGTTGTCAATATGGATTATTTTGTTTATTTTGTTTAAAATGTATATTCCCATCAATTCTGCGATTTCTGCTCCATCATATGATCCTTGTGGCACATCGAATGCTCCGTTGTTAGATTTCTTGATCCATGCTATACCTTTGTGGAAAAGTATAGATTTTCGGCAATGTAATATTATGTCAATATGCTCTAATGGTATTTTTATGTACATTTTACCAAATTAAATGCTTCCAGTAAACCTTTCTCAGATATTGATGGGTAAAAGTTTTTTTTATATCATATTTGATGAATGTGTATTTACTTTTGCAATTAATTTTTGGAACCATGAAATAGTCACTGGTGTTTTTCCCCTGGTTTTATTGAGTGACTGTTCTTAACAAGTCTCAAATATTTTTTTAATATTTGATGGCTTATTTTGCCCACTTCTGTTTTTGTAGTGTTAATTACTCTGTATGATGGATTGTTGTTAAAGTTCTCTTTGTGGTCTTTCACTGCAAGGAAGGCTTGTTTGCCAGTTAATTTTTGTATTTTATCATTTAAATTTAATTTTAATTTGTCTGTGATCATTTTAGCCTCATTATTGATGTTTTCAATGTATGAATCTGAGGCTTTTTTGTAAGATTTAGTTAGTTCTTCTAATAATTTTTTTTATATATGTTTGTGTTTATTTGGGATATATTGCTGGATTTATATCCTTTAATAAGTATATTTTGTGTTTTTTTTATTTTCTTTACTTCAGTATTTAATAATTTCTGAAATTTTTTTTTTAGTTTTTTAAATTTTATATTGTCTAAAATAAAGATCATGTCTTTTCTTTGATTAAAGGGGGATAATACGTTGTTTTAAAATTGAAATTACTTCCATTTTTATCATTTCTTGTTCCTATGGTTTTATTTAAAAAGAAGAACGCTTTCCATCTCATTCTTATTAAAAATTGTTCACTCTTTTGTATTAGTTCGAGCATATATTCTTTCCTGTTAGGTATCGGTATGTTTTTTGGAGAATGTAATATTTTAAATTCCTGCATTGTTGTTTATTTGCTTAGCGTTCAGTAATTTTGTATTTTTGTTAAAATACACTGTTTTGTTTTTTGCGTATTTTTATATCTGTGGCGTTAATATTGAAATACAGTATTTTTTTTTAATTTACCGTTTGTTTTCTGTTTGGTTCAATCTGTGTCATTTAGAAACTATTTGATTTTTTTGTAAAAGTTGAAGCATGTATTCATTTCGGTTGTGTATAGGTATATAGGTGGATGTGCGTTGTGGTGCATTGGATATCGGCTCGGAACGAGAAATCGGAGAGCCGAGTTCGAATTCCAGTTGAATTCATTGCATTCACTTACGAGCAAATACTCTTAGGAAAGGTATTAATCCGTCTCTTCCTTCCAGTTATGGGTTAAATAACAGGACAGATTGGGTTCTATAGCCTTGGCTGACAACCAGTCTACCGCAAGAAGCAATGGCAACGTACTGCGGGATAATCTTCTGCCCAGTCAGTCATGTATCTTTCGAGACATGATCGCCCAAGTGTGTACAGCGTATGGCACTTACCTGACTGATAGGTATATAGTGTAATAATCGTAAATCCTTCACTGTTGTTTTGCTTTTTGCTTTTTTTCCTCTGCGTTTAGTAAGTATATATATTGAACCGCACTGTTCGTTTCGTCTTTTTTTTTTTTCATGCGTTTGGTAAAATCTATTTTGTTTATTGTTAAAATACAGTAGTGTTAAAAGTGCTCAATTGTAAGATAAGAGCATATTGATTGTTTAATACTTAGTGTTTGGTCCTAATAAGGTTAGACCAGTACACATTTGCATTAAAAGTGTTCTATACAATTATATTGTAGAACTTTTGAATATTTTCCATTTATAAACGAGTTATTTTGCTACCTTGGTTTCCGCCACGAGTGGTGCCTCCAGGCGATTTTTGATAATTGATTTTAACTTTTACTGTTTTTCTTTTTAAGAACGCTTTTGTAACAGTGTTTTTTTTTTAACGTTCACGTGGCAGAGAATTTATGATTGCGCATTGTTGAAGTTCAAACGAATTGTGTCGTTTCCACCCATGTTTGTATGAACCTAAGAGGTACTTCTTAGTGTGGATGCATTTTGTCATAATTTCTGTTCTTTCATTTAACAGTTCGTCTTTATTTGGTTATGTCATAATTTCTAATTTCTCCTCCTGGCACAGTCTACATATTTGTCCACCATTGTAAGGCTTGGCTGTTTTTACAATGTTCCACGTTATGTGTGGATTTTTTTCATAATTTGATTTCAATTTCCAGGCATGGTTAGTCAATTTTGTATTGTTTTTTAATTTTTCTATTTTAAATGTAGATCTGTGGTTGACCCACCTGATCTTAAACATGTCTTTGTTTGAGCCCAAATATATATTTTTAGAGCCATCTGTCTTGTAAATTATTTCTTTTGTGTTGCAGAGAACTTGAAGTGGACATTTATTTTTGTCCCTGCAGTGGCATTCTTTGTTGGTGGTTTTGTTTTGTACGATGCTCTTTAAGTTTCTGGCGTTTTGTTTTTTATGAAACTATCTAAATTATTATATAATATATATATATTATATAATATATATAATATATATTATATAATATATAATATATATATACAACTATATATATATATTTGCTGTCTAAATACACACACACACACACACACACACACACACACACATATATATATATATATATATATATAATTAGAATAGATAGATCTATCATTGGAGTAGATAGATCTATTATTGGAGTACATAGATCTATTTATTGGAGTAGATAAATCTATCTATCGCCCGGTTCACACTCCACCCACGTCTATTGAACAGATGAAGAGGCTCATCCCTTGTTCCCTGTTTAGGATGTGCTTTCCGGCTTTGTCTTTTCCAATCTTCTCACTATGTTTTTTTTTTTAATTGGAGTAGATAGAGCTATCTATCGCCCGCTTGACACTCCACCCACGTCTATTGAACTGGTTAAGAGGCTCATCCCTTGTTCCCTGTTTAGGATGTGGTTTCGGGCTTTCTCTTTTCCAATCTTTTCACTATTACGAACCCCCTGCACATCAGTGGCGTTACCGCCTTGCTCGGTATATATATATGATTATTTTCAGTGTATAATCTTTTTTATTTTAGAAAAGGAAAAGAGTTTATATTCCAGCTTCAAGGGTTTGTACATAAGTTAGTTAAAACATAGAAGTTGACAGACATTATGATATTGACATTATATATATCAAAATGTATATAATTAGAAGAAGCCCAAAAACATATTCATAATCATACACAAAAAGTAACAAAAGGGGTTGGGATGAAGAAGAATGTTTTTTTTATTTAAATTTGTCAGAGCGATATAAGAAAGGGGAAAAGCAGATACAGAGGTTCATGGCTAGATATTAGAAAACTTTACAATACGTCTGTAAGAATTAAAAGTTAAAAATTAAACCGTGTCACAGGGATAGAAGTGATAAGGGGAAAGGAAAGGAAAGAAAAGACAAAAGGGGTAGACAGGGGAATGTTAATGAAGAAATAACATATAAAAATATTTCTTTGTAAACAATTTAACGACTGACGACGACTTTGATGATGAAAGGACGGTTAAAAGAAGATGGGGAAAGAAAAAAAAGAACTGATATATTATATGTTATTATTAGACTCTGTTAAAAAATTACTAAAATATATTTTTATTTAAATTAATAGTAAAAGGAAAAATGTTATAGGAATTTTTGGATATTTAAAAATAAAGGATACATTCTTAATAGATATCAATAAAATTCTACTTTTATAAATACACACACACACACACACACACATATATATATATATATATATACAAAAATACACATATACACATAAACATACATACATACTTACATACTTACATACACACATACATATATAACAAAATGCAGGGAAAGTATTTAAGTAATTAGCAGGGAAAATATTTCAGTATTAGAAAAACAAAATGCAAATAAGAATGCAATAATATATATATATATATATATACATATATATATATATATATATAAAGGCAAGAAATATAAGGGGTAAAGAGTTTGTCCATAGTTTCTATGTAAATTAGTAGATTTGTAGATAATAAGAAAGAAGGCGTCTATAACAGTGGCATTAGGTATTTAATAGGAGTGTTTAAATTAACTTAATTAAATGTAGATTAATAAAAAGTTATCGAAAATCACATTAAACCTTAAATTTCAAAACACTAGATTTGTTTTACTCTCTTCCTTTTCTAAAATAAGAAAGATTACACAATATTATACACTCAGAATAATCGTATATATATATATATATATATATATATATATATATGCATTTTTGTATTTAGGTAGAAAATTTTCTTTTAGACATGTCAGATTAAATAAAATGTAAACATTATTTTTAATCAAATTCGTTTATACTAACAGATAATCTTTCACGTATTAAAATTTAAAGATGTAAGAAAAGAGCTGTAATTTGACAGCGGATTTTATTATTCATACCAAGTACTTTCAATCTCTTTCCGAGATCATCTTCAGGGGTGTGAGTTGTGGTAACAAAAACTAACCGCAAAACTGTGTTGCTAAAATTATCTTTTCATATGAGCGTTTCGTACGCTGGACGAAATGCGTAGGCTAAAAGTTTTCCTCTTGTCCCATTCCTTTTATATATATATATATATATATATATATATATATATATATATATACATATTTTTTTTTTCGAAATAACAACATCACTTGAAAAGACACAAAAAGTGTCGAAACAAAATAGCTACTTTTGTAGTGATATTATAACATATCAATGTTATAATTTATTAATAAATATTATTATTATATATATATATATATATATATATATATATATATATATATCGGAGCAATTTTCTAGTCTTGGCCAATAGACGAAATCAAAAAACGCTTACACACACACTCTGAATTTAAAACAACGTCAACGCAATAAAAACAAACCAACTGACCGATGAAGAGACTTGTAGATAAAGAAGGCGACTAGAAGATAATTTTAACGTACTGAAGAGACAGCTGAAGTTCCTGGAAGACTCATTAAGGAAGGAGGCCTGGAGAACCTGACACTAACAGTCCAGATAGAAGGAAAAAGAGACAGGGGAAAGCAACAGATAACATGTTTGAAGGACCTAATCAGGTGGATAACAGAACGAGGATTGCACTGTGTAACAGAAGAAGGCCTGCTCAGAGCCACCAGGGATAGGGAAATGTGGAAAGACATGATCGCCTACGTCCTGAACGGATAGGGCACATAGAAGAAGAAGAAGAAGGAAGGAACCACAAACCAAAAGCATTTCAAATTGGAGTAAGCACTTGATTAATTCATCTATTTATTTATTTATTTATTTATTTATTTATCTGTTTATCCATTTAAACACGTGTTGATGTGAAAAAACACAGACAATTCAACACGCCAAAATTTGATTTTATTATCATACTTTATTTTACTGATTTGATTTGTTCTTTTCATGTTTTATTTTTATTTTTCTACTTACTTATTTATAAACAACAACCTGACTCTCAAAAACAAAAGGAACTCGATACGTAAAGCCACAAGTTTATTCGCCTGAAGAGTGTCAATCTTAGACTCGAAACACGTGTAGAGTCATAAATATCATTATGGGCACTTAAAGTATCATAACATGTATAATAACAACATCAATAAATATACACTTTAAACAAAACGTTCACGGCCTCTCACACTTTTATTCTATATATATATATATATATATGTGTGTGTGTGTGTGTGTGTGTGTGTGTGTGTGTAAAAGGAGATTTCTTTTTAATAGTACACATTTTTTAATGGGTACCTGTATTTGATTAGACGTTGTGGTTATACTTTAAACAGTATTTATTTTCAGGCAAAAAGACCCTTCTTTAATTGTCAAGCTCTTCGTAGCCGAATGGTGGTTTCTCCTGTAAACAGATACA
The DNA here is from genome assembly GCA_037127315.1 of Ascarosepion bandense. Taxonomy (NCBI): domain Eukaryota; kingdom Metazoa; phylum Mollusca; class Cephalopoda; order Sepiida; family Sepiidae; genus Ascarosepion; species Ascarosepion bandense. The sequence continues at coordinate 776,726 of JBBBDQ010000727.1, read as the reverse complement.
CAGGTACTTTACTAATTTTTTTTACTTTTTCAGATCATTAGATAAAATAATAAATTTCTATAATGACTGTACCATGATCAAATGACACAAGACTGAAATAGATAGATAGATAGATAGATAGATAGATAGATAGATAGATAGATAGATAGATAGATAGAACACTTTTACAATACAAAGTATCAAGATAAAAGTATAGATTAAGACATACGAATAAAGAGATTTAGATATGAACAAACTAAAACGTATATGACCAGATAGATAGATATAACCGCACTGATACCAAATAAGATAGATAGATAGATAGATAGATAGATAGATAGATAGATAGATAGATAGATAGATAGATAGATAGAAAAACACTTTTACAATACAAAGTATCAAGATATAAGTATAGACTGAGAGATAGGGACACAGTGATTTAGATATGAATAAAGATAGATGGATATGACCGCACTGATACCAAATAAGGTAACAAGATAGATAGATAGATAGATAGATAGATAGATAGATAGATAGATAGATAGATGCACATTACCAGTACCTACGTCCCCGCTTTGTGTCTTGTCTTCATTGCCTGACCTCACTTAAATGTTCGATTTTAAATCTCCTAATCGTCTTACTGGCTTAACTTTTAAATCCGGCCCGCATAATATAATAAATTTCAGAAAGGGATCAGCAAGAAAGCGTTCACCGTTTCTCCATCGGATACTTTACTCATTAGCCCCCATGTCTTCAGACATTGCCGCTAAGTTTACTCTTATCGTCTTGTTCAGTCTCTGAACCCCTACCCCATTCACATTACCATGTCACCCTACTCGTAAACAGCTTATGTTAAGCGCTATGAGACATTCGTAATGGATTTTGAGTTAATCTGCCTTCTTGTTTTTGACACGGACACTGCGCTTAGTGTGGAATCGTCAACGGACATAATTTTAAAGGTGTCGTATCTCAACAGGGAAGGGAGATGAAAGCGTGGATAAACGGACTAGACTAAACGGCAGGATTATATTCATACATGATGTTGAACAAGCGAAAAACAAAAAGCACAAGTGGTATTTAACATCGTGTTTTAATATCTTTAGCCTTTAGTCGAAACTAATATTATTTCGTTTCCTTATGTATCCCACTGAGTTGTGGTGTAATGGATACTGGCCTAGAATGAGAAATCGAAGAGTTCGAATTCCAGTCGAGTTTTTTTTTTACATTTATTCACATATAAATACCCTTGGTAAGTTTATGAATCCGTCTCTTTTATTCTTTTTTTTTTTTACACTTCGAATATGCGTTGAACGTGAAGACTGTGTGCCTTGTTTCGCAACCAGTCTACCGTAGAAAGAAATAACAACCAATTCCGGAAAAATTTCCTGCTTACTTAAATTGGTTTTGAAATCAAAATTCTACTACTTTTAGAACTATGACCATCCTAAAATAGATTCCTTAATCAGAACTTGATAGAATGGGTAAAGATCAATTCATATGGACTTTTGTGTGAAAATAGACAATAGATTTGAAAGGAATTTAACTGGTATTGCCGATTTGTATTTTCACATCCATAGGGACACGACGCATTAAGAAGAAATTTTACTATATCCTTACAAGAGCAAAATTAAATTTGCTAATTCAAAATGGCGAGAAAATATGTTACTGTATCAGTCAGTCAGTTAAGTGCCATACGGGAATTATTTTGACATTACTTTCTACGGTAGACAGGTTGTCAGCCAAGGCTATAGAACTCAATCAATCCTGTTATTTAACCCATAACTGGAGGGAAGAGACAGATTATTACTTTTTTCAAGGGTATTAGCGCGTAACTAAATGCAATGACTTCAACTGGAATTAGAACTCGGCTCCCCGATTTCTCGTTCCTAGCCGATATCCACTGCACCACAGCAAAAATATCATTGTATAATTAGAATAAAAACTGAAAATTTGACTTTGTATTAATGATTGACAGACGGTGCTAAAATAAAAACATGATTATTGATTAATTTTCTTCGCTAATACAAAAGAATCCCTAGAGAAGATTGCAAAGGCAAGCGAAAAGAAAAGGTTAAACAATTAAATTCTGAATAATGACAAAGCGTAAGTGCCTACTATTATAAATGACCCCGAGGTTATCTCATTCTCCTCACGTAAGACGGAGCTCTTCACCTCGATCTTGGGCTCTAACTTACGTTAGATGACAAAGGCCGGCTCTTCACCGTCTCACCGAGTTCAACCTCAGTAATATTTTTATCAAAGCCCGAGAGAATTCAAGATTTATCAAACGTGTAGGCATTAAAAAGTCTACCGGTCCAAATAAATTTGCATTGGTTGTTATTATCCCATTATTACAAAATTATCTAACTGCTGATTCAAGGCGAAATCTCTCCGAAGTCTGTGGAAGATATCAATTGTATGCCTTCTTTTCAAGAATTCGGTTAAACACTCTCTCCGTCATGGTATAAACTTATCCTCTCATCAGTTTCATTACCAAAACATTTCTTAAGCTATAATCAATAAGGTTGCCGATTACTTCAATAGTAACAATCTATGAAAGTATCAAGTGTATGACTTTTTTTTAATAAAAATTGAGCTTGAAAGCTCATCTTCGTCACGCTATACACCCATCGTCTCCGCAGTGTCATTACCAATTTTGTAAGCTTTAATCAATAAGAGGTTTCATGATCTCTTAATAGTGACAACATCTTGAACGACAAACAGTACAAATTTGGTTCAAAACTGATATCTTAAATGCTATTACTCACAAAAGACAGGCAAGAAACAAGAAATACATTAGAAGGGCCATCGCATTAGTTATTTCAATATTTGTAACGAGTTGAGAGAAAGTGTTACTACACCGGCCCTCTATCTATGAAATCAATGCAAGAGTGTTCTCAGTTATAAAATTTTCCTTACTAGTAGGTCCCTGAAGGATCTTCAAAACACTAGATGATTAAATCTTAGCAGCTGATCTTTTCTCTGACGTAGGTCTACAGCTAATTGGGGGAAAGATTGCTGGTCATAGTCGAAGCCTCAAAAACCAAATTATTGACGTTCCATCCTCACCAATCAGTTTTCTGAGGTCCAAGCGATCAACTCGTGTGTCCCCTATGGTTAACTTCTCGACGCAATGCCACTTCTACATTACAAAATTAAATTGCGTATAAGTCGTATCATTACGAATATCTATGCTGATAATAAACAAGAATATGGACAAGTCAGCCAGACAGTTAACCGTCATACGCTTCTTCTTCTTCTTCTTCTTCTTCTTCTTCTTCTTCTTCTTCTTCTTCTTCTTCTTCTTCTGTGTGCCCTGTTATTTCAGAACGTAGGCAATCATGGCTTTCTACGTTTCCCTATCCCTGGTGGCACTGAGCACGCCATCTCCTGTTACACCATGCAATCCTCGTTCCGTCATCCACCTGAGTAGTTTCTTTCAATGTTATCCGTTGCTTTCCCCTGTCTCTTTTTCCCTCTATCTGGCCTGTTAGTATCAGATTCTCCAAGCCCTCTTTCTTCATTTCGTGTCCCAGGAACTGCAGCTGTCCCTTCTTTATACTCAGTATTAGTTTCCTTTTTGTTTCCATCATTTCCAAGACCTCATCATTGCTCACATGCTTGATCCATGATATTCGCAGCATCCTTCTGTATAACCACATTTCAGTTGCTTCAAGTTTTTCCTTCGTCGTTGATGGTATTGTCCAGCATTCACTGCCATATTGAAGGACGGGCAGCACGTAACAATCCAGTACTCTCTTCCTTGTTTCTAGCGAAATTGACCTGTTTCTTAATACTTTACTCAACTTCTGGAATGCTTCCTTTGCCATGCCAATTCGCCTTTGGATCTCTGTGTCGCACTTTCCGTCTTCTGTTATAACGCTTCCAGGTATTTAAATTTTTGTACCTGCTTGTTTCTAGTATCCCTGACCTGTATTTGGCATTTTGGGTTGCCCTTGTTACTGATGACCATGCATTCGGTTTTCGTGCAGTTTATTTTTAGTCCTTTCTTGTTACTCTCTTCAGCTACATTCTGTAGGATGTCTTGTAGTTTCCTTTCTGTGTCTGCTATCAGCACCGTATCATCTGCGCACCTTGGGCTGTTTAAATTGTGGCCTCCGATTACGAATCCAGGAATAACTTCTATGGTCCTCAAAATATTCTCGCTGTACAAGTGAGTCATATGGTTTGGATATCATATATCAGGAGATTCTCCTGCAGTCGTTTGCTATTTCTTTCTGAAGTAGACATGTTGCCAACTAAGTCTATAGAACCAAATCTCTGCTGCTATTCAATTCTTTTATCCATATCGGTCATTTAATCGCCATACGTGATAAAGACTTAGATTCACAACAGATTCTCCTGCAGTTGGCTGCTTTTTTGATTCTGCAGTAGGCTGCTTTTTTTATTCTGCAGTAGGCTGCTTTTTTTATTCTGCAGTAGACTTGTGGCCAACCGAGGCTATAAAAACCAATCTGTCCTGCTATTCAATTCTTTTATCCAGATTATTCAGTTAACTGACATACGTGATACATGCTTCGATGATCAGAGTTCAACGGATTCTCCTGCAGTAGGTTGCTATTTCTTCATGCACTAGACGTGTTGCCAACCAAAGCTATAGAACCAAATCTTTACTGCTATTCAATTATTTTATCCAAATCAGTCTGCTAAGCGCCATACGCTATACACTCTTATTACATCTCAGTAGATTCTTCTGCAGGAAGTTGCTATTTCTTTCTGCAGTAGATTTGTTGCCAACTAAGGCTATAGACGCCAATCTGTCCTGCTATTCAATTCTTTTATTCAGATCAGTCAGTTAAGCGCCATATGCCTTACACGCTTAGGCGATCACAGTTCAACCGATTCTCCTGCAATAGGTTGATATTTCCTACTACAGAAACATGTTGCCAACCAAGGCTATAGAATCAAATCTCTACTGCTTGCTAGTAGATGTTCATTGTGGTATGTCTACGATAAGGTAATGGACAATGTTACGCAAACCATGCTACAGTGTGTTTGGCAGAGGCTGGACTACAGATTTGACGTGGTCATATCACATTTGTGAAACTTGTGTTGTAAACATTTGTAAAGCTTCGGGAAATGGGTTATAAAATATTAGTTAGTCAGTTAAGTGCCATACGTGATACACGCTTCGGTGATCATGTCTCGGAAGAGACATGAGTGACTGGGCAGAAATTTTCCCACGGTAGGTTGCTATTACTTTCTGCAATACACTGGTTGCCCGCCAAGGCTATAGAGCCCAATCGATCCTGTTATTCATTCCATAACAAGAGGAAAGAGACAGATTAATACTTTTCCAAAGTGAATTTGCGCGGAAGTGAATGCAAGGAATTCAACTGGAATTCGAACTCGGCTCCCTGATTTCTCATTCCGAGCCGATATCCAATGCACCATAACGCACATAAAATATATATTCCTTTAACTATCTTGTTTGAACTTTCATGAATAGATATTTTATTGTTCAGCATGAAGACTATTTAATTTCGTTTGTTTGGGATATGTAGTTACTCAGGTATTCACATTTTAAGTTATGTCAATTCTATGAAGCAAGCTGTATATATTTTTTAAAAAATAGTAATTTAAAATTTTTCCGGGGCCATGTGCAGAGGTATCAATGTAAACATGAACTTAGTCCAATGAACTCCTAACCAACTAAATGCGTCACACGTAAACTTTTTTATTTTGCCATAATTTTGTTTAATTCATTTATATATATATATACTAGCAGTATAGCCCAGTGTTGCTTGGGTGTAATGAAAGCTTTAAAACTAATCCATGCTCCTGGAGCTCAGACTCTTTGTACTTTGGCACGAAAGACTAAAAAGCAATAGTTATTTCCAGTTAAAGCGAAACCGTAGACTGAAAGAAAAATGAATGGATGTAAGTCAAATTTTGATTTCCTGGTATCGATATCAAATAAGTTTTTTTCGTCGTAAACTGAATTTTGAAGGCTAAATAAGTCCTCTGAGTATATGGAATCATGGCTAAGACTAAGAACTACAATTATACCTACTTAGAGCCAAGCCCGAAGCAAAAACTAAAATGAAAGGGCTGAAATAATTACAGAAATACAGGCAGATAAACAGACCCACACACAAACATCTTGCCTTTTATATATATATATATATATATATATATATATATATATATATATATATATTATCGATTTTCTGCACTATTGTAAGAACTGCAACCTTGAAAGGTCTGAATATCGTTTCCTATGTCTTTGTCCATGAGTGTATCAAATTTGATTAAAATTGAACCACTCCGTCTATAACCCGATTTTTTCGATTATCAATTTTCGATATTTATCGGGAATACCTCGACACAAAACCTAGCTAAGCACACTCGCAGACGCTTATAAGACAACTGTGTAAATTTTCAAGAAAATTCGTTCAGCCGTTTCGGATTCTATAGGTAACGGACACATACACACACATACACACAGACAAATTTAATTTATAAATAAGTTTAGATAGATTTAAATACCAAGAAAGGTGAACCATTGTAAAAAAGAAAGCTGAATATAAATTTGTTGTAGATAATCTAGCGTGTAAAGCTATTTTTAAATATTTACATCTTAGTAAACCTATTTCTCTTTTAATGAGAGAAACTTTAAATTAAACCTATTGTCAAACACATTACAGTAAGCGACTAATGCATTTGTGTTCATAAAAAAAGTTGCATCTTCGATTAATGTTTTTGTAATAAGTCTTTGAATTCTGCTGTCATATGTGCTCAGATACGTCTGTTATAATTTACAAGTTTCTTGACAAAATTCAAGGAATGGTTTACAACGTAATCGATCCTGACCTGGCATCTCGATTTCAATCACATTCTCATCGACTTTACGTCGCTCCTATTTGTCTTCTTTTTGTAGAGATACTGGCCATTATTATTAAGCCACCCAAGTGTTTTAAAAACAAATTTTGTATTTCATACTGTTTTTAGTATTTATTGCCAAGTGAATAATAGTAAATGAAAACAGAATGTTTATTTTGCTAATATCTGTACAGTAACGTGCATCAAATGAATTTATAAATATTTAATAATGACCCATATTGCAGTTTCATCAATGAAAGAATGAAGAAAATTTAGGATGATTCGAACGAGTTCATCTTTGCTTCCTTGCCTTGTCAAATTGTGCAAAGTATAATAAAAGAATTCGCTACCTATCTCGAAGAATGAGACCAAGTTCTTGTTTCGTGTCTTGAAACTGGTGATTCTTACATCTACAGTGACAGAATTCCACTACTTTATCTAGAATAGCAGAAGCTTTGATTCCTGCTCAGATAAACACAATCACGGGCAAAGTCATTCAAAAGTACCATTCTATTTTCATTTAGAATTATCCACTTGGCAATAAATACTAAAAATAGTATGAAATACATCATTTCTTTTTAAAAAAAACTCGTGTGTCTTTATAATTATGGTTGGTAGCGTATTTATGGAAATTCTTCTGAAAAGTTGTTTTATTTTTTCTATTGCCTGAACTTCAGGAATTTAAGCGTGCTACTAGATTGACGGAGATGTGCGTTGTGGTGCATTGGATATCGGCTCGGAACGAGAAATCGAGGAGCCGAGTTCGAATTCCAACCGAATTCATTGCATTCACTTACCCGCAAATACCCTTGGGAAAGATATTAATCCCTCTATTCCTTCCAGTTATGGGTTAAATAACAGGACAGATTGGGTTCTATAGGCTTGGTCGGCAATCAGTCTACCGCAGAAAGCAATAGCAACCTACTGCGGGATAATCTTCTGCCCAGTCAGTCATGTCTCTTTCGAGACATGATCGCCCAAGCGTGTATTACGTATGGCACTTAACTGACTAGATTGACAACTAGGTTTCACAGTTTTAATGTTGAGTATGTTAGACGCAACTGACACTTCTATTGAAATAGTTTATTTTCTCGTACACCTTACCTGTAGAATTCTTGCTATCCTGTCACCTATAATCTTCTGTCTTCTGAAAGTTGTTTCTTTATTGCTCGTTCTTCACTTCTTTTCATTAAAGTCTTCATATACTTAAAAGTATATGAATACTTTAATGTATACTTATACATGGAGTATACTTTATATACTTTATACATATACTTTATTTATATATGGAGCATACTCTAAACATATGTAGACTTTAATGTATACTTATACATGGAGTCTTCATATACTTAAAAGTATATGAAGACTCCATGTTAAATCGGCGTCTTAATAGCATTAAATACATTCATGGCTTCTGCTCGGACTAGCTTAAGTCACTGATGCCTCCTCAACAGGTGTTTACTCGTGCAACCAGACTAGCAACTGGGTCCCACCCGTTCACAGTCAGGTTAGCCAAATGCAGACGACAATTCTACTCCTGCAGCTTCCTCTCTCGCACTTCCCGCCTGTGGAACTCGTTCCCGTATTCTTGCTTTCCTGACGGCTACAACCTCCAGAAATTTAAATGCAAAGTCAATACTCATCTACTAACCACTGGACTCTAGCTCTCTCCCCTCCCCTCCCCTGTATAACCTTCCCTTTCTCTCAACCTATGTATCTGTCATCGCACCTGCTTTCTCAGCTTTCTATTGTTCCTTTCTAACTAGTTTGTACTCCTCACTCTTTTCTAATTAATCTTTTTACATTTATGTAACCCCCTGCACATCAGTGGCGTTTCCGCCTTGCTCGGGGTGAAATGATTAAAAAAAAAAAAAAAAAACTTTCTTGGGGCAAAATGTTTTATTGTTTTTTTTGTTTTTTTGTTTTTTTTTTAATTATTACAGGTGATGGAGTAATTTTAAAACTCTTTTAAGTTTTAACTATATTTTCTAAAATTGTTCTTGATATATAAGAATTTATATATAATTTATATATATATATATATATATATATGTGCGTGTGTGTGTGTGTGTGTGTGTGTGTGTGTGTGTTTGTGTGTTTACCTTTATCACCTTTGCTTGTCCGATCGATCGTTTTCTTCCTTAACTAAGCGTATGTTACTTCCAAGACTCTTTATTCTGCTCTCTCATAAACTCTTATGATCGACGCCCCAAACAGGCTAGCTTTAGGTTACATCCGTCACACTAACTTATTATGTTCTTTCTTTTGTTTTTGTTTTTTTTGTTATTATCTTTAATTTACTGAACAATGTGTTTTTTTTTTTGTTTTTTTGTTTTTTTGTTTTTTGTTCCCTGCTTCACTTCAAAGATCTTTCCCGCTCTTGTTTACATTTCTCTTGCGTTGGATTCGGTGCGAATCACAGCAAATTGCTTCAGTCACTAATATATATGGCGCCGACCGTAAATATAAATGTCTAACACAATATGATTGAAGAGTTGTTTTACCGTTGGTTTTCTTCAAACCTTGTTCGCTTTTCCAGTTTTTTTTCTTTTCCTGATTATTCTATACAAGTAGATATTCGTTCACACACACACACACACACACACACACAAGCGCGCACACACACACACACACACACACGCATAAATATATATATATATATATATATATATAAATATATATATATATCGGATTAACGTAACTAACACATTTATAAAAAAAAACGTCACATGAAAACTTTTCCAATTTGCCATACTTTTTATATATATATATATATATATATATATGTACGAGTGTGCGTCTGTTTTAGAGAAAAAGTAAAAAGTATGGCAAATTGGAAAAGTTTTCATGTGACGTTTTTTTTTATAAATGTGTTAGTTACGTTAATCCGACTACATATGCTACCGCACGGGAGGAGACCCTGAGAATGTTTTACTTAGTTTAGTTTTTTTTTTTAATAAATATATGTTTTACCGATTTAACCGATTTCATTTAGTCTCCTTTTTCTTTGATTCGGGTTTCTGTTCCCTTCGTTATTAAATATTCCACATTATCAGAATAGAAGATCTACTAAAAATGTGAAATAAAAAAATCTGACCGTAAATTTACTGGGTACGGTTAGGCATTTTCTATACGTTTTCATCCAAGGAAACTGGTTCGGAAATAGAAGGCGAACAAGGAGAATTCGATACTTAAATTGTGGGTGCGTTGGCCGGGAGAAATGTTAATTTTGAACTTTCCGCAAAATATGAATACGCTCGGCAGATTTGTTTTGTTTTTAATTAATGTGATACTTGAATATGAATACAACGGACGTTAAAAAGTTCATGGCAATAAAATGCTGAAAGAGAATTAATGCTTAGGAATTTGGGAGCGTGTAAGTAAGGAATGTCTTTGATGTATTCGATCCTTAGGTCAGTAAGTAGTTTTTGAGACAGTGAAGAATGTAAGGAGAGGTTAAGTGAGGCGAGTATAGTAGCCGCTTGACTTAGGTCAAGGAAATATTGATTACTCTCGTCTGTCTCCGTCGGTCTGTCTGTTGATGCTTTCTGTGTCGGCTTTTTATTTCGACTTTTTGGATCGCAGGTGATCATTTGGGAATTCATATCCGTATTTGATTCTGGGCTTTCCATTGGCCGATGAATAAAATTCGCATAGGCTTGCGAACTGGAAATTTAATATTTAATTAATTTTTATTTTTCAACCGAAACATCTGCGCGAATCCGACTGCGCAGCGACGACTTTTGGTCATTTGCTTTTTGTTCGTGAAAGTGCGAACACCCCGTCCCTTGCTTTTGCTTGGTCGTATCACCACACTTCCTTTAATCACAGTAGCATTTTTAAATATCAAAATTATGGTTCGATCCATTGTGGTGAGCAATTTATTTATCTAATGCATGGTTTCTCCTATGTATTTTTGTGGCAATCATTACAAGTTATAGAGTATATACCGCCTTTAATTTTTAGTTTTGAATTTATGTATGTATATATTGAAGACCAAAAGAAGCTTTCGCTTAAGTTCTTTTCTTGGTTTCGAAACATTTCTCTGGTTTTAGGATAACCTTTGAGCATAAATTTTCCAATGACTTCCTAGAGAATCCATTTTGTATATGTCATTCTCAAAGTATTTTTCAGATTTATATGATTTAATCTCGATCAGAATTTTTAGGATGAGGCTCTATCATTATTTAAATTATTTACATATGGGCTATTTTTCCATGTTTTGTTGTTATCAAAAGTTTCGGCCGTTGTGTCTTTCTGTCTTCATCACATGCTTGTCAATTCATGTAATTTTGAACTTCATCTAATCTAATGGAGTAGAGTGTTCTCGCTCCTCAAGGACAAAAGGCTAGTGGATTAAAGTGTTAGTTCGTAAATTTGGTAACATATTAAATAATTAAGCAGTGTAAAATAAACCGGATTAAAATCAATAAAACCAAGAGGTATAAGTTTATTACAATTAAACATTATTACAACGTATTTTCTTTCAATTTCTATTTCACATACACCACGACAGGGAATGTTCCACGCAGCAAATTTTCTATTAGCATTATTTATGCATGCTTTGTGCTGGATTCTACGCCATGTTGAGACTCCAGCAGTACAGATAACTGATTACTTACTTTAGTGGCAGAGAAACGTTGTCAATACATCATCTATTCATTTGTACCCTGTTACTTCATTAATGAATTAATGCTTACGATTTTATTAATTCATTTGTACCCTGTTACTTCATTAATGAATTAATGCTTACGATTTTATTAATTCATTTGTACCCTGTTACTTCATTAATGAATTAATGCTTACGATTTTATTAATTCATTTGTACCCTGTTACTTCATTAATGAATTAATGCTTACAATTTTATTTTTGTCTCTGAAGCAATTATCTGAATAGGTTTTTTGTTGTTGCTGTTGTTTGTTTTTTTTACTTTTTTGATGCGCTGAATTTCAGTTTCTGAACAGATCTGCTTATTCAACTTATTTTTATACTGTATATAAATTAAAAATATAATCATTATTTACACTGTTCGGAGTGTTTTCCTCATCTTTATTACCATGTTTACGACGTTTCACATGGCCCAGTGGATATAGTTCCAGTAACTTAACTCAAAATGTTGTGAGTTCAATACCTGGCTACAGCAGTAGTGAACAAATAACTTAAAGAGTTGAGTTAAATGGAAATAACAACATAACATCCGGAAGTGGCATGGCACGTGAAATGAAAAGAATATACCCAGTTATTGAAATGAAGAATTCGGTCAAACTTCATAGTAACTGAAGAAGAATGGAGCGTACAACAGCGGAAACGTCGTAAACATGGCAAAAAGTATAAGAACAACAGTCCGAACAGTGAATATAAATACTATCTCATCTCAAAAGAAGATTGTGCTTATTTTACCTATTACAAAGGTATCTTAGCAAAAAAAAAAAAGAACAACTGAAGTGTTGCATTCTCATTTTCTTCCCCTACTCGATCTAATAAAACCCATTTGGTTGAACTGAGCCCGAATATGTAGAAAAAAAGCAAAGGTTGTTACATGAATTCGAGCGATTCATTAGCTTGCATGGGACAGTCCCGCAGTAACGCAGCACGGCAAGTAGGCAGGCAGGCACGCCGGCAGGTGGGCTGGCCGGAATGCGGGCCGGCCGGCAGGAACTTGGCCTAGGCAGACAGGCTAGTGGCGCGCAGCGTTCGGCTGACAGGCAGGCGAATCCGACGCATGGTGCAAACACCCAGCTACCCACCGGCGGCGGAAAGGAAGGTGTTGCTCGTACGACCACATGCAGGCGTGTATCGGACGGCGGCCGCACGCCAGCAAGCTCTCAGCCGGCTGGTGGCTCTCCGCAGCGAGCGTTCGGCTTAAAGGCAGGCAAGCAAGCAGATCGGACGCGCAGGCACCCACCTAGCGGCCGGAACTAAATTACTTTGGTAATGTCATATAACATGTTATACTACAGCAGGCAGTCAGAAATGAGAGTTTTTGGCAACCCCATCCAGTATGTCGCACTAAAACCTCCAATTAAAATCCCCATCATACTAGGTTTCTAATTGATCGTTTCTTTCCATGTTAGTATTATCTTGGTGGAACCTTTCTCCGTGTTCATCACACCTTCCTTTGTAGTTCATAAGGAAGAAATTAAATGAGAGAGTAGAGAAAGCCAATTGTGAGTGACATTTGGCATCTCATAAGCCTATAATAACTTCTCGATACACTATTAGTAATCTGATGCCTGTGTGTTGGAATGGAATCAATGGCAGATTCACTTAGATTCTGTTCATATACTTGGTTTCTTAGATAAGAAATTCTATAATAGAAGAATTATTTTCCTATATCGAAGAATGAGGCGAAGTCCTTGTTTCGTGTCTTGAAACTGGTGATTCGTACATCTACAGTGACAGGATTCTACTACTTTATCCAGAATAGCAGGAGCTTTGATTCCTGCTTAGATAAACACAATCATGGGCAAAGTCATTAAGAACTTCCTGGGTAACCCAGTGGGACTCACTGCCTCTTGCTTCTGAATAAACAGGAACATTGACTTCAAAAACACCAACATTGCAGAATTTTCTTCGGAGTTGTTTTTCATATAATGAAGGTATAATATCTTTGTGTGCAATGAGTGAAGGTACAAACATATCATTTGAGCGAGGAATAGGTCTCATAGCTGAAGGAAGCTCGCAATGATAGACTTATTTTTTATAAACATTGTAACTATTTCTATTCGTTAGAAAAAATTACAATAATCTTGATGGTCTCTGTAGACCATCAGGACAGCAAACCTGACTGCTGATTTTGTGTAATGAACATATGCAGTTAGTTCATTATGACAGGGTTTACAGCAGATGTATGGAGCCTAGGATTTATTCAGCTCTCCAATTTTGCAGCTAAAATAAAGAAATTAAACAGTTCTCAGGGGAGAAGTAATTGTACGATTCTGAGCAACTGTAACGAATTCTCCACACACATAAGAGAACAATATTGCCTTGTTGATTTATCCATTATATTTCGAAATTACTGAAACTATGACAGAGATATGTATTAGCTCATGGAAAAATTAGTATAGAGCCTAGGATTTGTTCAGACCTCTAATTTCGCAGATAAAATAAGGAAATTAAACAGTTCTCAGGGGAGAAGTAATTGTACGATTTCGATCAACTGTAACGAATTCTCCACACACACACGAGAATAATTTTATTTTGTTGATGTATTCAGGATGTTTTGAAATTACTGAAACTATTGCAGAGATATTTATTAGCTCATGAAAAAACTACATAAACATTGAGCATATATATAGTCACCTCCATGCATAACGGACATATAAAGAGGATGTTATTTTAGCGCAATTAAACGTAATCCACACGACTAAGCAGACATTAACTAATCTTTTTTAAATATACTTGTAGTATAGTCCGGCGTTGCTCGGGTGTAATAAAAGCTTTAAAACTAATCCATTGTCCTGGAGCTCAGACTCGGCCTAAAGAATATTTGTGTGAAGTTTGGTGAGAATCAGATAAAAATTGTGGATTTTTATAAACGACATACAGACAGATAAACAAACACACACAAACATCTTGCCTTATATATATATATATATATATATATATATATATATATATATATATATATACATTATCGTTTTCTGCATTGTAAGACCTGCAACCTTGAAATATCTGAATATCGTTTCTTATGTCGTTGTATATGAGTATATCAAATTTGATTAAAATCTGACCACTCCTTCTATAACCCGATTTTTTCGATTATCGATTTCCGATATTTATCGGGGGTACATCGACACTAAACCTAGCTAAGAACACTCGCAGACGCTTATAGTACAACTGTGTAAATTGTCAAGAACATCGGTTCTGCCATTTCGGAGTCTATAAGTAACGGACACACACACAGACACACACACACACAGATAAAGTTCCATTTATAAATAAGTTTAGATTTAGATACAATTTTTAAAATTTAAAGTGATAGCCAACACACTGTCTTAAATAGGATATATCAAGCAACCTTGTATGCATGTGAGCTATAGATTTTACGTATATGTATAAATGTTTGGATACGCGTTGTGGTGCAGTGAATATCGCCTAGGAACGATAAGTCGGGGAGCCGAGTTCGAATTCCATTTGAGTTCCTTGCATTTACTTACGCACAAACGCCCTTGGAAAATATATCAATCCGTATCTTCCCTCCAGTTGTGGGTTAAATAATAGGACAGATTGGGTTTTATAGCTTTAGCTGGCAACCAGTCTACCGCAGGAAGCAATGGCAACCTACTGCGTTTATCACGTATGGCACTTAACTAACTGATAAAAGTATATCTCAAACATTAGTAGTGATGATTGAAAGCAGGTTTCATGTCTAAAATCGGTACTCAAAAATTGGGTTAGAAGATCTATTTTTATGTTTGCCCAAATTACTTTATAAACCAGTGTTTTATTGATATTTGTTAAAGATATTGAGGCATTATTGATACTCAAATAGGTAATGATGCAATAGGGTAAAATTTTATGGTTATTTTCTAGTCACGGAAATCGCAAGGTGTAAAATGCATCATTAAATTAAGAATTATAATTCATCAGAAAACCGTCAGATTTTCAAAGATACTGGGAACCTATATCAAATAGCAATAGGGTATATAAGAAATGCATTTACACGACATGTAAATAATGACTGCTGGTAAGACTTATGTTGCCAAACTGATTAAGGCATTGTCAACGGAATTATAAAAAGAAACGAACACACACACACACACATGCACACACGCACGCACGCACACGCTTATATTCCCTACTGTCTCATACACGCGCTGATAGTGTAGGGAGGAGGCACTCTGACTGACACCAAATCGGTCAGATTTCGAGCCTGCTGGAAGCAAATGGATAAGCTGTGATACAGCGAAACGGTTTTGTATGTAGATGACTGATATATATATATATATATATATATATATATATATATATATATATATATATAAACTTACTTATAAATGGAACTTTGTCTGTGTGTCCGTTACCTATAGACTCCGAAACGGTTGGACCGATTTTCTTGAGAATTTACTCAGTTGTACTATAAGCGTCTGCGAGCGTTCTTAGGTAGGTTTTGTGTCGAGGTATTCCCGATAAATATCGAAAATCCATAATCGAAAAAATCGGCTTATAGAAGGAGTGGTCAGATTTTAATCAAATTTCATACACTCATAGACAAAGACATAAGAAATGATATTCAGAAGTTTCAAAGTTGCAGTTCTTACAATAGTGCAGAAAATCGATTATATATATATATATATATATATATATATATATATATATATATATATAAATATAAAAGGCAAGATGTTTGTGTGTGTGTCTGTTTATCTGCCTGCATTTCGGTATTTTTTTCAGCCCATTCATTTTAGTTTTTGCTTCGGGTTTGGGTCTAAGTAGGTATAATTGTAGTTCTTAGTCTTAGCCATGATACCATTTACTCAGAGGACATATTTAGCCTTCAAAATTCAGTTTACGACAAAAAAGCTCATTTGATATCGATACCAAGATATCAAAATTTGACTTACATCAATTCATTTTTCTTTCAGTCTACGGTTTCGCTTTCACTGGAAACAACTATTGCTTTTTAGTCTTTCGTGCCAACGTCCAAATAGTCTGAGCTCCAGGACCATGGATTAGTTTTAAAGCTTTCATTACACCCGAGCAACACTGGGCTATACTGCTAGTATATATGTATATATATATGTATATGTATATATATGCCAAAGAAGAAAAAAGTTTTTCGTGTGTCGCATTACGTCCATCAGATTAAATTTTAAATAATGTCTAATAAAGTCTTAAACGATAATACGCATTACACTAAAACTTTTTTCCATTTTGTCGTACATTCCCCACTCTTAGTATTTTTCTTGATATATATTTCTATATTGTTATGTCATGTATATACAGAGTGGGATGGATAAACTGTTGTCTAAATGACGTAATAACAAAATTAACCTTGACATCTCATTGTAACAGATATATTTACCGACATTACAAAAAAACATTTTAAAATATTAATGAGTAAATTGACTTCAACCACGGATTCCAATCGACTTCCAAATCTCCTTCATGTTTTCTGTGTGATATTCTTGTTTAAGTTGGTGAATGGTGTCATAACCTTAGTTTTCAGTTCATCTTTGGTGTTACAGGGAGTTTTGCTGATCTCTCACTCAACTGCGCTCACACAATAATCAATGGAGTTCCTGTCTGGAGAGTTAGGTGGCTAGATACAAGGGGCAATATAGTCAGAGAAATTGTCATGACATTATTGGGTTCCCCTGGTTGTATGGTATGATGCAGAGTTTTGTTGACAGGGTCTTCTAGCAGCCACCTCTTGACCCCGAGCAGAACTACTTCCTCAAGGCATTCTGTATTGAGTTTGAGGCTCTATGGAAAGATAAATGGAGCCATACCGTGGCCATTACTAGTGATTACTTATATCATACAATTTTTTTGGAACCCTTCACACTACTCCCACATCCACACCAAACACTCTGAAATGTTCGTATAGCCAAGCAGTACAGCAAGACGTTTTCAAATTTCTGATGGGAGTAAATTGCGTCATGGTACTTTTTTCTCACTGATTGTGTCCAACTGACCCTACAATACTGTGCAGTCGAGAAAATTAAAAATAACACGTTTGCGTGAAAATAAGGTATAAATTTGCTACAATATACTCAGCCTATATATATATATATATATATATATATATATATATATATATATATATATATTATATGGGTTATTTATATGAGTTAAATATAAATGGATCGAAATCCCAAAAAGATGAATAGATTAAGTAAATAACAGTTAGGAAAATAGGGTCTTTAATGTAACATATTTCACTTTAACAAGCTTCTTCAGAGATTTTTTAAAGACGAATGATTTGAAAAAATGTATTTTGAAAAAGTCTTTTCAAAATCTACAGTGATAATATGTTCATTGAGGTTTGATTTCATTA
Source organism: Ascarosepion bandense (assembly GCA_037127315.1). Classification (NCBI taxonomy): domain Eukaryota; kingdom Metazoa; phylum Mollusca; class Cephalopoda; order Sepiida; family Sepiidae; genus Ascarosepion; species Ascarosepion bandense. The sequence continues at coordinate 758,902 of JBBBDQ010000727.1, read as the reverse complement.
GTCAGATAAAGAAGGGAGTATAATTATAATGGACACAGACGTTTACACCGAAAAATTAGAATCCCTTTTAAATAATGACAACGCCTATATACAAACCACTGGTCAAACAATAAACACCGAAATAAAAAATGCCAACAATACGTTTAAAAAAATATTAAAAATAGAAAAGACATTTTGGTCTAAATGACTAGAATATCACCCTACAATAGCCACACTACATAGCTTAAACAAAACTTATAAATTAAACATTCCCATTAGACTAATTATATCTAGTATTAATAGAGAGCTTTATAAATTAGCTAGAGATATCACCCTACAATAGCCACACTACATAGCTTAAACAAAACTTATAAATTAAACATTCCCATTAGACTAATTATACCTAGTATTAATAGAGAGCTTTATAAATTAGCTAGAGATATCACCCTACAATAGCCACACTACATAGCTTAAACAAAACTTATAAATTAAACATTCCCATTAGACTAATTATATCTAGTATTAATAGAGAGCTTTATAAATTAGCTAGAGATATCACCCTACAATAGCCACACTACATAGCTTAAACAAAACTTATAAATTAAACATTCCCATTAGACTAATTATATCTAGTATTAATAGAGAGCTTTATAAATTAGCTAGAGATATCACCCAACAATAGCCACACTACATAGCTTAAACAAAACTTATAAATTAAACATTCCCATTAGACTAATTATATCTAGTATTAATAGAGAGCTTTATAAATTAGCTAGAGATATCACCCTACAATAGCCACACTACATAGCTTAAACAAAACTTATAAATTAAACATTCCCATTAGACTAATTATATCTAGCATTAATAGAGAGCTTTATAAATTAGCTAGAGATATCACCCTACAATAGCCACACTACATAGCTTAAACAAAACTTATAAATTAAACATTCCCATTAGACTAATTATATCTAGTATTAATAGAGAGCTTTATAAATTAGCTAGAGATATCACCCTACAATAGCCACACTACATAGCTTAAACAAAACTTATAAATTAAACATTCCCATTAGACTAATTATACCTAGTATTAATAGAGAGCTTTATAAATTAGCTAGAGATATCACCCTACAATAGTCACACTACATAGCTTAAACAAAACTTATAAATTAAACATTCCCATTAGACTAATTATATCTAGTATTAATAGAGAGCTTTATAAATTAGCTAGAGATATCACCCTACAATAGCCACACTACATAGCTTAAACAAAACTTATAAATTAAACATTCCCATTAGACTAATTATATCTAGTATTAATAGAGAGCTTTATAAATTAGCTAGAGATATCACCCTACAATAGCCACACTACATAGCTTAAACAAAACTTATAAATTAAACATTCCCATTAGACTAATTATATCTAGCATTAATAGAGAGCTTTATAAATTAGCTAGAGATATCACCCTACAATAGCCACACTACATAGCTTAAACAAAACTTATAAATTAAACATTCCCATTAGACTAATTATATCTAGTATTAATAGAGAGCTTTATAAATTAGCTAGAGATATCACCCTACAATAGCCACACTACATAGCTTAAACAAAACTTATAAATTAAACATTCCCATTAGACTAATTATATCTAGTATTAATAGAGAGCTTTATAAATTAGCTAGAGATATCACCCTACAATAGCCACACTACATAGCTTAAACAAAACTTATAAATTAAACATTCCCATTAGACTAATTATATCTAGCATTAATAGAGAGCTTTATAAATTAGCTAGAGATATCACCCTACAATAGCCACACTACATAGCTTAAACAAAACTTATAAATTAAACATTCCCATTAGACTAATTATATCTAGCATTAATAGAGAGCTTTATAAATTAGCTAGAGATATCACCCTACAATAGCCACACTACATAGCTTAAACAAAACTTATAAATTAAACATTCCCATTAGACTAATTATATCTAGCATTAATAGAGAGCTTTATAAATTAGCTAGAGATATCACCATACAATAGCCACACTACATAGCTTAAACAAAACTTATAAATTAAACATTCCCATTAGACTAATTATATCTAGCATTAATAGAGAGCTTTATAAATTAGCTAGAGATATCACCCTACAATAGCCACACTACATAGCTTAAACAAAACTTATAAATTAAACATTCCCATTAGACTAATTATATCTAGTATTAATAGAGAGCTTTATAAATTAGCTAGAGATATCACCCTACAATAGCCACACTACATAGCTTAAACAAAACTTATAAATTAAACATTCCCATTAGACTAATTATATCTAGTATTAATAGAGAGCTTTATAAATTAGCTAGAGATATCACTAAAATAATTACATCATTCCTAGATTCTACTAGCATTACACATATCAGACACTCAGGCGATTTATTCCATAAAATTAGAAACATTATTATGACTAACATATCTATGTAAAGTTTGGATATTAAATCATTCTCTACTAATATAACCATTAAAATGTCTAAACTTTCTTAGAAATCAACTCAAAAATCTCTAAAACTAATACTGCTGCCATATCTGGTCGGGTGCCCCTGCTGTTCTCCTCGGGCTTCTCGATAAGGTTCAGAGGAGGGTCTGTAATGTGATAGATACCGACTTGGCAGACCGCCTGCAGTCTCTCTCCCACCGGCGCGACGTGGCTTCCCTGTGTCTCTTCTATAAATACTTTCACGGCTTCTTCTCCGATGAACTTAGATCGCTAGTGCCCGCTAAATACGAATTTGAACGAGATACTAGATTAGCAACTAGATCCCACCCTTTTATAGTGAAACCGATAAAATGCAGCCGTAACTTCTACTCCAACAGTTTCTTTCCTCGCACTTTCCGACTGTGGAATTCTCTTCCAAACGATTGCTTCCCCGACGGCTACAATCTCCAGGAGTTTAAATGTAAGGTCAATAGACACCTCCTAACACACTAACCTGCTCCCATTCTATCAAACACTCTTCCCAGCTGCCCAACCCTCATCCTCGCTATCCTTACTCATCTGTCACCTTCCTCCTGACATTCCCTATGTCTAACCACTCCTTCTCTTTACCTTCCCCTATGTAGCCCCATGCGCAATAGTGGCAGTGGAATGCCTTGCTTGGGGTGAGATGATTAAAAAAAACAAAGTAAAGCTCCCACTACCTATCCATGAAGCCATAAAAATATGCACATTAGTCACTAACTATTGTTATTTCTTTTTTAACAACAATTTTTTATTAACAAAACTTTGGCTTATCCATGCTTTTGCGTTCTTGCTTGCCTATTTCTAGAGTTCATAAAATTCAGTTGTTTCAAATATATTATACCCAACAATTCTACTTAAGATATATAGATGACGTCCTATTATTTTATCCCACGACACTAACCTATTAAACAAGGTAACTAAACTCAATAAAGAAGAACCCACCATGGAATTTACATATGAACTTGAAAATAACAATTGTTCATCTTTTCTTGATATCTTAATAATACGTAATTACGATAAATTAAAATTGAAGGTTTTATTCCCATCACAACCAAAGAATTAAATTCGGTTTAATTATAGAGCTTCAAAGCCCTCAGAATATTAATTATATTAATTATAGATATAATTATAGATATATTAACTAGAGAATATTAATTATATTAATTATACAGTCTTAGAGCCCTCAGAATATGCAACCCTAATTATTTATTTAAAGAAAAGAGACTTTACGGCCTGAATCCATCATGCACATATATAAACCTACCATCCGCCCGTGTATTAAATACTGCTGCCACATCTGGTCAGGTGTCTCTGCTATTTTCCTCGGTGTTCTTGACAAAATCTAACGGAGAATCTGTAATTTGACCGATGCCGACTTGGCAGCCCGGCTGCAGTCACTCTCTCACCGGCGTGATGTGGCTTCCCTGTGCCTCTTCTATAAATACTTTCACGGCCTTTGCTTCGATGAACTTAGTTCACTGGTGCCCGCTAAGTATGAATTTGCAAGATATAGTAGATTAGCAACTTGGTCCCACCCTTTTACAGTGAAACAGATAAAATGCAACAGCAATTTCTACTCTAACGGCTTCTTTTCTTGCAGTTCCCGCCTGTGGAATTCCCTTCCATATACTTGCCTCCCAACAGCTACAATCTCCAGGAATTTAAATGCAAGGTCAATAGACATTTATTACACTAACTCGCATCCATTCCCTTATACACTCATCCGTCTACCACTCTCCTTCCGACATATTCTATAACTAACCACTCTTTCTCATCACTTTCCCCTATATAATCCCCTGCGCAATAGTGGCAGTGGAATGCGTTGCTTGGGGTGAAATGATTAAATATATATATATATTGAACAAACATTTAAACTTCTCCATGACCCACACATTTCATCCTCAAAATTTAAAAAAAAACAATTCTCTCCTAAAAAAAAAACACACAAATTTTATAATACTACCGTCCAACACTTTTTCATATGAACACACAAATAAATTAATTTTATCAAACACTGGAATTGGTACCACCATCTCCAACATTATGGATGATATTGTCTGATTAAAAAAGACACCAAACACCAATTTAAATGCCGAGATTTACAAAATACAGTGTCTACAGTGCAATAATGAATATATATAGAGGCACATCACGATATCTAAACGCGTGGATCTACGAGCATACAAGAGGCTTACGTTCGTAAATACGTTCGAACTCTCTTGTCTTACATCGAAATAACGTAGGACAAAATTTTGATTTCTGAAATGCTAGTTTAATTAAAAAAGAACATTACCTTTTAAGGGGGAAGCGCTTTGAAAACATATTAATCGAATTACTACAAATTGATAAAAAATATTTTCATTACTTCTACATTTTTCCATCAATTCATAATCCATGAGTCCAAAATACCAACAGATATTTTTTTTTTTTTTTTTATAAGCGTTTCACCCCGAGCAAGGCATGTCACTGCCACTACTGTGCAGGGGGCTACGTAGAGTGGAGAAAGGCTGGTTAAATATAGGAAATAACAGAGGGTGGATGATAGGCGGGTGAGGATACCGAGAATGAGGGTTGGGTAGATGAGAGTGTTGTGAGAATAGTTGGGAGTTAGTGTGATAGGAGGTGTCTATTGACCCTACATTTAAACACCTGGAGATTGTAACTGTCGGTAAAGCAGACTTGTGGAAGGGAGTTCCACAGGCGAGAAGCGCGAGAAAAGAAGCTGTTGGAGTAGAATTTACGGTTACATCTTATTTGTTTAACTGTAAAAGGGTGGGACCTAGTTGCTAATCTAGTATCTCGTGTAAATTCGTGCTTGGGCGGCACCAGTGATCTAAGCTCATCGGAGCAGAAGCCATGAAAGTACTTGTAGAAGAGGCACAGGGAAGCTACATCACGCCGGTGTGAGAGCGGCTGCAGCCGGTCTGCCAAGTCAGTATCAACCACGTTACAGATCCTCCTTTGTATTTTGTCAAGAAGCCCAAGGAGAGCAGCAGGGGCACCCGACCAGATATGGCAGCAATATTCAATACACGGGCGGATGGTAGATTTGTATATGTGCAGAATAGTTTAAATAATTCAAAAATAGTTCCTTTTATTTAAGAAATTGTAATATTCTTTTCCCCATATGGATTACATTCTACTTTACTTCAAAAATTATTTAATTATGTTTTCTAACCTATTATTCCCTATTATTATCTATATTTTTCTCACTATTATTATTATTATCATTTTATATTTAATTATATTCTGCTATATGTTATTGCATGCTATTGATATTGCTTAATTGTAATATTGTAATGGTATAATATAGTAATCTATATATCATTAATTTAATATGTATATTTTAATATTTCTGTATATTACTTTTATTACTTAACTAGCTGTATAACCTGGTGTTGTTCGGGTTTTTAGTGATTATGTTGAAATAATAAGGTCAAGTGTTTATTCAAAAAGCTCCATTATGAGCTTGTGTGTACGCGTAAGTTTGTAAAAAATACGAAGTAAATATTGTTTTTTGTTGTATTTGTAAAACGTGATTCATGCTTGTTAAATTTTGTTAATAAACAGGAATGGTGTATGTACAAGTGGAAGAATGGAGGCGTTGTTATGGGAGTCTGTAATGCGATGCGATGACGTTGTGATGCAGAAGTGGAGGTATTGTCACTGCAACGTCGGAGGATTGGCACCTTGTAGAAAACATGAAATTGTTATGGCATATAAGGTAGAAGTTACAAAAATGATACGATTTTTGTTGGAATACATCTAAGCGTTTCGGAGAAATAAACGATCGCAAAAAGCAATATTTTCTATTAATTTTTGCCGCATCCTCTGTGTCCATTGAAATTTTCGTTCACATATTAAGGCATCAGACCTTGACCTACCAGTGACTTGATTTTGGTTGAGTTTGAGTGAAACGTCCTGGATAAATGCATTAAAATGCGCAAAAACCACCTGAAATTATGTTTGTCGCTGATTTTTGACGAACTCTGTACAGTGATTCGAAAAAAATGTTTGTGCATATCAAAGGTTCAGAACTTGATCTAAAAGTTACCCGATTTTGGTTGAATTCGCATGAGGCGTCTCGGAGAAGATTCCGTAAATTCTAAGTGTTTCGGTGATTTCTGCCGTACCCTGTAAATCGATTCGAAAACTTTTTGCGCACGTCAAAGGTTCATGTCATGATCGACAAGTGAACCCATTTTGGTTGAAATCGGACCAAGGATTTGGAGGATTAGTGTTCGTTACAATATACACACACACACACACACATATCGATTCGTATATCTATAGATTATGATGTTGTAATAATTTTAATACATAGATATTTAATATTTTAAAATATATAATTTTATTCATATAAATAATTTTATTCTAACAGGAGATGGAAAGTGCGACGCAGAAATCCGAAGGCGAATTGGCACGGCAACGGACGCGTTCCAGAAGCTGAGTAAAGTACTAACACACAGGAAAATTTTACTAGAAACAAAGAAAAGAGTGCTGGATTGCTATGTGATGTCAGTTTTCAATACGGCAGTGAATTCTGGACAATATAATCGAAAATGAAGCAGTGGAAATTTGGTTCTACAGAAGGATGCTGCGGATATCGTGGACTGAGCTGCAAACAACGATGAGGTGTTGGAAAGAATGGCAACAAAAAGGAAATGAATACTGAGCATCAGGAAGAGACAACTGAAGTTCCTGGGACATGCAATAATGAAGAAGAGCTTTGCGAACCTGATACTGAGTGACCAGATAGAAGGAAAAAGAGACAGAGGAAGACACCGGACAACATATTTGCAGGGCCTGATCAGGTGGATGACGGAACGGTGGTTGCCAGGAGTAACAGGAGCAAACATACTAAGAGCCACAAGGGATAGGGAGACGTAGGGAACCATAACAGTTAACAATTTATTTTCAAATTTTATTTATTCATAAAAAGTTCCTTTAAAACTTGTATGCCTTATTTCGTTAGAACTTTAAACGGAAATATATTTAGGTTTATCATTTATACACAATCAAACTTTACCGACTCATAAACGCACGCATTCATGAATGAATTCTTCATACACATAAATTCTCTCGTTTTATTTAAAAAGAAAATTGTTCCATGGCTTGACCAGTGTATACATTATTTTGCTACAGTTTTGAACGAACATATATTTCGTTTTGTCTTTCACACATTTACCGACATATAAACACATTTAATTTGTCTATAGTTTAAATACACTTGACACGCATTATTTTCGCATGCATATATTTAAATTCATCTAGCGTCTTTTATAAATGTGGCTCACACACACTTAAACAAACATGTGTTTCCTCTAAATTTAAAATATTCATATATATATATATATATATATATATATATATAATTTTTATATATATATAAACTTTTATGAATTTAAGCGCAGTACTAGATTGGCAGCAAGGTCTCATTATTTTAAAGTTTAAATGTTTAGATGTAACTGTATCTTCTTTGTCAACAATTTCATTAATGGCACCTATCGCTTCTTGCATACCTGTTAAGTTAGACCTTGAATATATTAAATGCACTCTCAATCGATATTTTCTGTCTTCTTAATTCTTGTTTTTTAACTGTCTTAATTGTATATTTTTCTCCAATCCTGTAGTAATCAGTACCCACCTTGTGTCTTAGTGTATTTATTGCCTTGCTTAGGGTGAAATAATTAAACATTAGAAAAATAAAGTAGACATAAGGAATCGGTTAAACAAAATCCTAAGTCAATTTTATTAAAAAAGTTTAATAATTTAAAATTTCAGCGTTCCAATATCTTTAGCATTTCCTATGGATTAATAATTCGAACTAAGGCATATGTTTTCATATCTCTCTCAACTCTTCCAACACATATATAATTCCATCAAATATATTACTTTAGTCTGATGAAGACCTTCTGGTGGACGAAGCGTATTACCAGCAGGTTATTCATTTGCATAGTAACCAAATATATAAAACCAGTTCACATAGAAAAGTTCTTTCTGGAGATTTATCTCTTAATCTCAGACAACGTGGTATATTTAATGGATTGTAGAATGTAGATTTGTTATTTATGATGAAAAACAAAAGATAAGCAACTGATTGGTGGAAAGAATCGCCAAAATGAATATCTTTGACAGTTTTTCACGATTTTTAGAAATCTAATGTGGTGTCATGAATTTAAACACAGCACGCATTTATTATTTTATCTATTTTTATTTATGTATTTATTGTTAAAATCCGACACAATCTTTGTTTAGGTCGAAGTTTACAAATACGCGCATGCGTGTACAGGAGAAGGCGCAAATATTTCAGAAGAATACGTTTCTATAACACAGAAACAACAATTTCTCGCTGTTACTTTTTTCTTTTTTTAATCGTGCTTCACGTTCAATGTTGATAGGTCATAGCGTCCTCGCTTAGAAAAGATAAAAACGGGATCAACGCGTTTTCTTCTGTAAAGCATTTTTTTTATATAGTAGAGAAGAAGTGGAACATTTACCGTTGTGTGTGAGAATTTTTTTTTAATCTATGTAGGGATTGTTTGGCGAAAAGTCGCACCCAGATAAGGACAAAAATAAATAAATAAACCCGCACATAAGAGAACATTCAATAAAAAGAGAATCTAAACTTCTATGAACAACTTTAGTAACTGTCAATCAAATTCTTTCTAAACCAATATTTTCTGTTAAGATCGATTTCATTACACCGCCATTTTTATGCCTTCTGTTGAGGAGAGAATTGTTTTTTTTATTCTAAGCATATTTGATCAAATTATGAGGAAAACACTTTTTTCCTTCTTTTTCTTTCTTTTCTCAAGTTGAAATAGAAATAGAACGATTCTTTTCTGTCTAGATTCTAAATATTATTACCTTGTTATTCCCCGAATATATTTCTTCCAGCTAAAATAAATCATCGACCAAAGAATCTCATGTTAAAATACTTCTTCTTCTTCTTCTTCTTCTTCTTCTTCTTCTTCTTCTTCTTCAATGTGCCTTGTCCCTTCAGCTTCCCTATTCCTAGTGGCTCTGAGCACACTTTCTCCTGTGACACCACGCAACCCTCGTTCTGTCATCCATCCACTCAGGCCCTTCAAATTTGTTATCCGCTGCTTTCATCTATCTCTTTTTCCCCTCTATATGACCTGTCAGTATCAGGTTCTCCAAGCCCTTCTTCCTTATTGTTTGTCCCAAGAAACTTTACTTGACTCTTCCTGATGATCAGTATTAATTTCCTTTTCGTTTCCATCCTTTTCAAAACCTCATCATTGCTCACGTGCTCGATCCATGATATCCGCAGCATCCTTCTGTAGAACCACATTTCAGTTGCTTCAAGTTTTTCCTCTGTCTTTGATGATATTGTCCAGCATTCACTGCCATATTGAAGAACTGACAACACATAGCAACCCAGTACTCTCTTCCTTGTTTCTAGTGAAATTTTCCTGTCTCTTAATACTCTCTTCACCTTCTGAAAAGCGTCTTTCGCCATGCAAATTCACCTTCGGATCTCTGTGTCGCACATTCCGTCTTCTGTTAGAACACTTCCCAGGTATTTAAATTTTTATACCTGCTTGACTTTAGCATTTTTGTATTTGGCATTTTGGGCTGCTCTAGTTTTCATTAAAGGTAACTACATTTTAAGTCTAAACTTCTCGGTATGCCGCATGACATCTTGTATTAAAAAAACATCAGACGGATAATTTTTGTACCTTAATACATTTTACTTTTCTGAAATCCCTCGTATATATATATATATATATATATATATATATATATCTGAGTAAATAATGAACGAAGAAAAATTGTACAACGTTCAAAATATTAATTTAAAACAGTGCTCAATATATAATATACAGCTGTGAATATTTATTATAAATCATATTTTAGAACATGTACAAATTTGTTTAATCCACTACAAATTGTACATTTTGTTTCGACATTGAAATTACAATGTCTCATCAGGTGATGTGGAAAGGAATGGGAAGCCTCTTTTCTTATATTTGGCGAGTTGTGTGTGGGATGTTGGTGGGAGTTAAGGATAATGGAATTAGTCTTGTAAATTGTCCCTTAAAACTTTGAAGAAAATGGTGTGGTTAGTGAATATAGTTGATTAATGAAAGTGTCGGGAATTTTGTAGACATATTTAACATTTGAAGATAAGATGTAGGTTTGATGGCCTCATAACTAGACTCTATTCTTTGGATTTATTAGAGGAGCAGAGTAGGGCAGTATAACGGGTGAGGAGGGATGATATTGGACCTATCTGTAATGTTTATTTGGACAGCTATAGAACATCTTTATATTTAAGCACAGTTTTTATAATTAGTCTAATTTTGTATATTTAACCTTAATTCTGAATTTAGGAAATCGATTTTTTCTATAAAATTTTAAATTTTAAAATTAGATCACAGTTTGTGGTGTGTAATATGTAAAATTTAATGTACGAGTGTTGTTAGTACTATGAAGGTTTATCATCACTAAGGGGTTGTTTGGCCTTTGTAGAATTTTTTAGCATGATTGTAAGGTTAGTTCTTTAATGTGTTTAGAGTTTACTGTGGTTTCATGTCTGGTTTAAAAGTTTTTTGCTATTCATATATTTAATGATTTCAATTGTTTTTGAAGACAACGAAAACATGGTTCCTTTATTGATTTAGCTATTCTTGCTTGTTTGATGATTTTCCATTTAACTTTAGGTGTTTAATATTGTTTTTTAACTTCCAAATATATTTGGAAAGAGACGTCATATTTTGTTTTTCTTTGTTATTAAATGATGAGAGGTGATTGTAAAACTGCTTTTTAAATACGTTCATGGTGTTTCCGATATACATTTTTTCATCTTTGCGGTTCTCCATGGATGAAGTCAAACACATATATATCAGGGATGTCGTGAAACATTTATTAAGAATAGGGCAGGGGTTTGGGTTTCTACAGTTACAGTGGTTGTTATTATGGGGCATATATATATATATATATATATGACGTTATATATATATATATATATAACGCTATATATATATATATATATATATATATATATATATATATAACGTTTAGTCAAAAGAATCGGGACTGATGCTATGAAAAGAAAACTACAATACATATAAATTCTGATTTTAACCTCCTTCGAAATAGTCTCCTTCTGAATTTACACCGTTTATTCAGCGTCGCCGCTGTTGATGTAAGCATTATTAGATCTTCTTTTGGAGGGATAGCGAGCATCCGTCTCGTCCCATTCTCTTGAATTTCTTCAGTGTTTTGTTCCTTTCACGTGGGATTTGGGTTTTTTAAACTCTGGAACACTAACCCGCAATTAAAGTTACACCACTACTAACCATGAATATATCATAACCGATTTTGAAAATATCAGAAGAATATTACATATAAGTCTTTATTTGAAATATTTTACATGCTGGCACTTCAGAATTTGTACTTTCAGTTAACATTAATAAGAACTGAAAAACATTATTTAGGTAAGAAAATCAGGTACTGAAAATTTAATTAAATTGTAATTAAAATGGCGTCATTTGTGCTGGGTACCATATACTCATGGTTAGTGTTTTCGGGTTAAGAGAAAATAGTGGTTGTTTCCAGAGTTGACCATGCCCAGCATAGTTTTTATGAATGTAAAATACAGCACAGTACGTAATCTTTACAATGTAACAAAGTCAAAGACTAACATTCACAAGTCAGACACTGTACTGAATCTGACGATATCGTCAATACACGGAAAAATATGGTCGCCTTTATACACGTCGCATTGAATATTTTGAGCCTTCTGATTGATTAACCCTTCTATCAGTGAACTATAAAATAAGACAGCTCATGGCTGGCTCACTAGTATACAAGGGTACCCAGAAACTTCAACATCCAGACCTGAAGACATTGATGGAACCTATATGGTGATGTGAGACGAATACACTCTACATACTATTGTTTCAAGCACTACTATGAACAGCGTTATAACTTAGTGAGTATTCCCAACAAAATTCAAGGTCAATCTCTACCCAACACTTTCACTTTGCGTACTTTAGTTCTCTTCTGATAGCATCTGTTCTGATATCTTTTTTATTAGACATCGTATAGATGTGAATATGTGTTTATTCTACTACGTAGATGCCACCATTACTTTGCATAATAATGGAATAGTCCATTATAGCCGAATAGGCGCGGGCGTCCCAACAGAGAGAGAGCTACATAACAATGTTCAGCAACTCCTTTAGCTGAATACTGATGTATTTTACGGGATTGGTTGCATGATTGCGTGAGGATCCAGATTTGTACAAGAAGTCTCTTTAATCTGTTTGTTTTCGTGACTATAAGGATTTTTACAGCAGCTGTGTACCATGTTCCATCCATGCAAAATTGTCTTCAAATCTGGTGAGCGGGTCCAATGCATGACGGTAAACTGCATCCGGTAAGAAAGCCTCTGTTTGGGAGATTGTAAGGAGCGTGGAACCACCTCTTAATTGCTGTTTTTCCCAGGTCCACCCTGAACCGGAGGGGTAGCACCTGTTAAGGTCCCCGCTATGGCAAATAGTTAACCCCTGAACTGGAATGAAAACACTATGAAAGTATAAAAATACATTTTGATGTATCCCGAAAAGGAATACAGTATAAATAGGTCAGTTGAAGAATGGTACTCAACACCAGGAATAAGAAATACAGATTTATTGTACTAAAGGTACAATTAACAATAATACATATATAGGCAAGCAACGGGTTGGAACGGAATCGACTATCGAATAGTGAATGCCTTTGCCTAAGACCTTTTTTCGTCGTACCGCTCGTTACGGTCTTTTATAACGTAGAGCATTCTATGCTCGGGGATGGCAGGATGTTCCACTATAACAAATTTTATAAAAGTATATATATAAAAATAGATTTTATAGGTAAATATACATTTTTAAAGGAAAAATATTACCAACAATACATTTTTGAAGAAAGAATTATTACTATAACACATTTTTAAAGGAAAAAATTGTTCTCAGTGAAACATGTTTGAAAACAAAACTAGGAGACATTTTCAGATTTCTAAAATAAAAAAACACAAAAAGAGTTTCATTAAAATATGATTAAATCAACCGTCTCACTATAACCGAACATTAAAACAATACCTTAAAACCCCACCTTTTTAACAAGAAAATAACCCAGAGGTTGATATGCCGTTAAACAAAACTCAAACTCAAATCTGGAGAGTGCAGTGTCCAGTGTAGTACATTGAAGCCAGGAGAATGTTTCAAGAACCAAATTGCATGTAGCTTATCATGATGTAAAACCATATCAGCTTCTGGGAACAAAGTAGCTGCGCTGGCAAACATCGGATGCACAATAATGTGCAAATGGTTTGAAACAACCAGTTCTCATTGTGCAACCCTGCAAAATGTGTTTACGCAGTTTTATGAATGATAAATTATTTTCAACCGTGCAAAACTTTTCACACAGACAGAACAATTTTTTATTCTTACTACTCTGTTGGGTATGTGCGTTGTGGTGCAGTGGATATCGGCTCGGAACGACAAATTGGGGGAGCCGAGTTCGAATTCCAGCTGATTTCATTGCATTCAATTACGCACAAATACCCTTGGGAAAGGCATTAATCCGTCTCTTCCCACCATTTATGGGTTAAATAATAGGACAGATTTGGTTCTATAGCCTTGGTTGGCAACCAGTCTAACGCAGAAAACAATGGCAACCTAGTGCAGGATAATCTTCTACCCAGTCAGTTATGTCTCTTTCGAGACATGATCACCTAAAGCGTGTATCACGTATGGCACTTAACTAACTGACTCTATCGCTATTTTCATAAGAAAATGTTCAAACAAGCTACATCCGTAAGTTCCACTACTTCAGACCATCGCTTCCAGGTTCACAAACTCAAATCCACTCTATTCAACTACGTACTCCATGGCTAAGTAGAAAGTTTCACGCAAATTGCTTTTTACCCGGAACTCTTAAGCAGTCTCCCAAGTGAAGGCTTCCATGTTCTCTGTTGCTTTATTCTGTTCAAGTCTATGGTCAACCGCTACCTTTTCTACATATTTCTATAATAGGTACCATCTCTTCACGCCCTTAGACAACAACTTCATTAATTTTGCTCGCGAACAACGATATCACACATACTGCATTATTCAAGGCACATCACCAACTGGGATGAAACTTAATTAATAAGTTGGATTCATAACAGCATGCAGCCACTTGGATGAAGGAACTTGATCGTGTATAAAAACGTGCTGAATAGCAGAATAGATGTAACAAAACAGTCTTTCTAAATAAATACTGCACAATTCCTTCACAAATAAAGTAGAAAACTTGAAACAACAGAAACTAAGAAAAAAATTCTGAACTGCGATATAATATACTGAACTATTATCCTATATAGCAGCAGTCGGCAACCCCCGGATCGTGGGTCACATCCAGCCCTTGAGTGAATTTTGCCGGCTCGCTACCTTACTCTGAATACGATATAAATATAGGTAAACCAAACCAAAGTGACAGTCGATAATCTGAATATATTGCGCCAAAATTTTTAAAAAATATTTCTTTTTGCCTGGAGAATGTGTTTTACTTTTATTTTCTCTTTGTAGGATTAGCCAAAATTAGCGTACGGCCTGACTTTCATTTTTTCCGCGAAATTGCTTTTGTGGGCGGTAACTTTTAAAATAATATAAAATAGTGTTTTCAACCGATTTTAATGGAATTTTTTTCAATACTGACTTATAAAACAATTATGTAATTTTTGTAACAAAATTCCTGTCAAATATTTTCTTTTTTTCATGCTTTAGAAACCTGTTTTTTATTCAGATTGAGAAAGAGGTGAAATACTTTCTGCAACTCCAAAATTTTTAGCTTCCTGGTAAAGTTCCTTTAAAAAAAAAAACAAGCAAAGAATCAAAATACGTTTTCCAAGGCAAAAGTTATCGAAAGTAATTTCCGAATCATTTCAAAATAGTATCCACATACTTAATAACATATTTCTCTTCCAAGACACTGGAGCCATAGCTGTTTGGCCCTTCTCCATGACTCTACATAGCCTTTGGCCCTCACTCTCCAAAAGGTTGCCGACCCTTGCTATATAGCAATGAATGCTGGACAATTTCTTTACAGATGAAGAGGATGCTAGAGACAACAAAAACACAGAACTGCTGAACGTCGATGCAATATAAGTCTGCTCATATGACGGTTGATGCTAGACAATCTTCCAAACTGATGAAAAGGAGACAAGAGGCAACCGACATGAAATAGTCCCAAACTGCTATGTAATATCAATTCTTCTATATGACAGTCACTACTGAACAATTTTTATCATAGATGAAGACGTGACTTTAGATAACAGAAACAACATGATTGAAATTACATAGCAATTCAGAGTTATTTTGAGTTATGAACTGCTATGTAATTTCAATTCTCCTGTATGGCAGTGAATGCTGAACTATTTCCTGACAGATCAAGAGGAGACTTGAGGCAACAGAAACAAATAAACTAGTACTGAACTGCAATCTAATAACAATAATCCTATATGGTAGTGAATGCTACTATGTAATTTCGATCCCCCTTTATGGCAGCCGAGCTATATATGCGTATATACGGTAATTTCTAAATAAATTCAGGAGAGTTGTGCTTTTACTTCGACAAGATTTTTATGACTTGTACCAGTTCGTAATAACTGATAATTTCTTTTTCATTTACTAAACACTTCATTAACTATAAAACAATTTTAAATAAGTGTGAGGGATTGGCAAAAATATTTCCTCTTATACGGCTGACAAAAGTCACATTGTTAAACAGTCTATGAAGGCCAGTCTGTTAAATGCTGTACGTGATACACGCTTTCGAAATACATGACTGATTAGGCAAACGATTTTCCCACAGTTACTTGCCATTTTCATTCTGCGGTAATCAAGTTACCAACCAAGGCTATAGAACCCATTCTGTCCTTCTATTTAACCCATAACTGGATAGAAAAGAGATGAATTAAAATTTTTCCAAATATTATTTGTGTGTAAGTGAATGAAATGAATTCGACTGAAATTCAAACTCGGATCTTTGATCTTTCCTTCCCAGCCGATATATATTATATCTAAGGCGTACAAAAGTTAATTAATACAAAAAATGGACGTATTAAAATTGTATGTAAATTAAACAACAAAGAAATTAAATAAGTGCACGAAAATAAATCAGGTGAATCGAATCAATGATACTAATAAAGAGTCGATCGAGAACAAAAGTCTAAATTTTGTGCATAACGTTTCAAAAAGAATCATGGCAATAATAAAGGTTTGGTAATCATCAAAACATGGAATCACGCTCCAATTTCATCGAATCCATAGCTGCATTTACTAGAAGAAAGACTGCGTCCCTGTGTCGAGCCAGAATTTTTTTTTTCGTGACAGAATCCATTTTTCACATTTATAATCTACCATGCATCCATGCATTGAATACTGTTGACATATTTGGTCGGGTTCTCCTGCTATTCATCTTGAGATTCTTGACAAAATCAAAAAAAGGATCTGCAATATAATCGATTCTGACTTGGCAGCCAACCTTCTGTCACTTCCTCACCGATTTCATATGGCTTCCCCCTGTCTTTTCTACAAGTATTATCATTGTAACTGTTATGACGAGCTTTTTTTCCCTGGTTCTCCAGCCACATGTATGCATCGATGCTACAAGACTAACATCCATGTCCCACCCTTTTACATATTTAAATGTAACTGCCTCTTTTAGTTTATTTTCTCGCACTTCCTGTTTGTGGAACGCCTTCAGTTTGCTTGGTTTCCTGATAGCTACAATCTCGAAAGGTTTAAATCAACGTTAACTGCTATCTTCTGTCTACTTGAATCCCATCCATCTCTTATCCTTTTTTGGGGGTGGGGGATATCCTGTACTTTCTTTTCTCTTCTCTCTCTCTCTCTCTCTCTCTCTCTCTCTCTCTCACACACACACACACACACACATCCCTTTCGCACCAGTGGTAGTCCTGCCTTACTTGGGGTGAAATGATTATAAAAAATTAAGGAACAGCAATCATTACACCTGCTTACATAAAGAAGGTAGCCTAGAGCTAATCTACAGGATATTTCATAAAATGTCACTCCGTTAGTGCCATATGTGATACACGCTTGGGCAATCATGTCTCGAATGAAACATGATTGACTAGGCAGAATATTATCCCACAGTAGGTTGCCATTACTTTCTGCGGTAGAATGGTTGCTAGCCAAGTCTATAGAACCCAAACTGTCCTGTTATTTAACCCATAACTGGAGGGAAGATACGGATTAATGCCTTTCCCCAAGGGCATTTGCGCGTAAGTAAATGCAACGAGTTCAACTAAATTTCGAACTCCGCTACCCGATTTCTCGTTCCGAGCAGATATCCACTGCACCACAACGCACATCATAAAATGTACTCACTCTTTAATTAGCAGTAAATGCAGTGTTCATTGACTTGCAAAAAAGAATAGCATTCAGAAATATTAACGTTCATAGACTTACAAAAAAGATTAACTGTTTAAAGTAATTAGATTAATCGCATAAATATCCAAACTGACCATGAATTAAAAAAATGAATACATTTTTGGGGATAACCCGCTGTAATGTCTCTGACATTTTCAAGTTTTAATCTTAGTTGTCTCATCTGATTCGGGTTTAGAAATCTTTGAAAACTAACATCGCAGACACCGTATTATTTATTAAATGTCCAGCAATCAATGAACCAGAAACCAGAAGTGTTAACCTTTGAACCTTTATGAAGTTTATTGCACCTCCCATGTATACATTTTCACGAATATGTAATATGCCAATCGTATTTATATTCGGATTATTGTCCTCATCTTCGTTGTTGTTATCACAGCATTTCGGCCATTGTGACCTCTGGTCCTCCTATATCGATCTTGGTAATCTACAAGGAATTCCGAAGTGACTAATTTCACGCTAAGAAAAGCCACTAAGATGCAAATTGTGTCAGTTTGGGAGAATATGAGAAAATAAACATTATTAAGAAGAAAGAACAATAAAAGAATATTCAGAAGACAACAGATAACGATTGACATTGCATTTAAATTTTAAAGAACAAAGTTGACAGGAAAGCAAAAAGAGTCAGAGTGTTACACAAACGAAAATTGTCAAAGAAAAAACACAGAACTTACGATTATATCTAGCCATTATCACTTTAAAATGATGAGACCCTGCCGCCAATCTAGTACAGCACTTAAATTCATACAGTGTAGGTACCATAGATAAAAGTTTATCAAAAAAATTATCATAAAATTATAACTTTAGTTTTATTAACTTTTCTTAAAGTGTCGGTACCGCAGACAGAAGTTCACCCGAATAATTATCATGAAAGTATAACTTCCGTTTTACTAAGCAGACAAAGTCTGAAATATTGTTTTATTTATAAAACAAAATAACAATTACAGTCAGTTATGTGCTATACATGACACCCGTTTGGACGATCATGTCTCTTTCGAAACATGACTTACTGATTTTTCAATTTAAGTTCGCAGTATTTATCGTAAGTCAAGTCGGAGTTTCGTGATTTCTCACTCATCAGAACACAGACAAGAAAGGTTGTATTAATTAGAAAGTATATATTTGATTATTTTATATGCACTAACTAAATTTCCAAATTTATTGTTATTAATATATATATATATATATATATATATATATATATATATATATATATCAAAACTTTATAATCCAGAAAAGATATTTGCTTAACACACATATACCTAAATAAATCACTTATTAACTTTACTTTAATACAAGTAGGTTCTTGATACTCTGTAACCTTCATCAGGCCTTCAACATTGAATCTGCTATCTTTTTGTTTTTCCTAATCCTACCAAATTTTGTTGATAAGTAAGAGAGTTGTGAGCCCAATTCCTGGTCACAGGAAAGGAAACAAAAACTTAAATATTTGAATTAAGAGATATAAACAATCAGCATGGAATGTGAAATTAAAATAATCTACCTTGTTGACTAAATAAACAGTGTAACTCGAAATTCCAATGTGTATCATAAGAAGAAGGCCGAACGTAGACGGCCGAAACATTGTGAGAATTGAAATAATGATTAGGATTACGGTCCGAACGAGGTAAATAGGATACACAAATTTTATTACTTATCATGGACTTATCTTGCTTTAATGGTTTACTCCATTCAAATACAGCTTTTTGAATGATGTACCGCAAGTTCTATGTTAGATTATTATCTGAAAAAGAAATGGCTTCGAACGAATGATTAGATAAGTTCAAAAATAATTAACACTGCTATTGATATCTTTTGCTTTCTTTCCAGCCTCGACAGAGTTCAAAAGTGTTTATCTTGTTTTATAGGCGTTACTTCTCTTCCTACAAACCATTCCCAATGAGGCAACACCGCGAAACTATTGCTATTCTACCACTATTTACAACGAAAATGTTCTGAAGAGCTACATTCTATAGTTATATATATATATATATATATATATATATATATATGGTTAGGCGCCCCGGCTGTTCATCTTAGTGTTCTCGACAGGCTTCAGAGGAGAATCTGTAATGTGGTCCCGACCTAGCAGCTCGACTCCCGCTACTTTCTCATCAACGGGATGTGGATTCTCTCTGTCTCTTCTATAGATATTTTCATGGTTTCTACTCTGATGAACTTTGGTCACTTGTGCCCACTTCGCAAGAACTTACTCGGCCAACCAGACTGGCAATATGGTCTCATTCTTTTACAGTTAGATCAACCAAATGCAGGCGACATGTCTATTCCATCAGCTTCTTTTTTCGCGCTTCCCGCCTGTGGAACTCCCTTCCATATACTTGCATTCATGGTGGCTATAACCTCTAGGAATTTAAATGCAAAATCAATTCCCATCTCTTATCTAATTAACTCTAGCCCTTTCTACATCACCCCGTGTATCTTGTTCTTTTCCTTTCTCTCTACGTTCGCAGCTGTCTTCACTTCTGTGTTCACATCCTTCTCTTGCCTTTCTCTTTCACCCCTCTTTAGCTGATTCGTCTTTGTCTTCACTCTCCTCCTGCCTAATACTTCAACTCTCTTATGTAACCCCTGCACATCAGTGACGTTAACGCCTTGCTTGGGGTGAAATGATTAAAAAAATAATAAAATCTTCCAGCTGCTCATACTATTGCTTCTGTGACGTGCCATGTAAACAACGACAAACCATCGTCATTTCCTTCATATTTTATCGTAAAAGAAGAAAGTTCATTTCGGGACGCCTTCTACCAAAGCCACAACTTTATGGTAAAGACCTAGGATCCTTCTCTGATCACTACAATCAAACCACTTAAAGTCTAGAGTCAACCGCCATATATCTGCTAATTTTCGTAATCTACGCTTCTTACGTACTGAAATTAAATCCAACCAGTTAGCTTTGTGCCTTTCATTGGGCAAGTAATAGCATAAAAAATTAGATTTACTTCTAATATTTCTGTAAAAGTTTGCTGAGAAATTTTGCAGCAGTTTATTCATGTTCAGAAATAAACCTCCTAATTCAGAATCCACTTTTATTTCTACATTCATCCATTTAAATAGTGTTTAAATCAGTGAAAATATAAATCCTGAATATCTATACATTTCTGCCATCTTTAGAATTTTATGGTAAAACACTAATAATTTGGACGCCAATAACTTTTTGAACACTCTTTCTCCATCTTCTTTGCAACGGAATATTTTTTGGCCTTAATGATTATGAAAATTGTTAAAAATATTGTAGACAGTGAGCGGGACATCAGAAGCATACGGTGGATGTAGCCAAGTCTCGTATCTCAACTCGACAATGTTTTGCAGTGTCATCTTAGCAATATGTACGAGCAAAGCGATATGAGCAGAATTGGACGTCATCTGTTAAACAGTACCGGCCACTGTTTTCTGAACTGAATGTGCATTATATCCTGTTGCTAGGAATAAACTTCAACAGCGTTGCTCTGGTTAGATGAAGGACAGATCTATAACGCTAACGGTGGACCACCTGACAATTACCATTTTGTTGGGTCTCTTCGTCATGATCAAGTCATTGAGTCGATCATTTACGATTGTCATAAAGAAACCATTTTCCATCACAAGTCACGATTCGACGAAGAAAAGGATAATTCAAATTTTGCAGATACAGTATCAAACACATTTCAAAATGTCCAACGCTTTGACTTTCCCAGCGTTCACGTGGAACACATTTATTGATATTCTTTATCTTGTTAATGTCTTGAAGATGTTCTGAAATTATTGAAATGCTGAAACGGATTATCTGATAACTTACTCTAACACTTTCACGTATGTTTTGTTCGACTAGTGTTTTCAGACGTTGATTTTTAAAGACTTCCTACCACCTTGAGCTTTAAGACTCGTATCCCCGCTACAGAACTTCAGAAACCGGAACCATACTCTCCGATTACAGGTGAATCCTTCATTCTCTGTTAATCTTTACAGCAGTTTGAAAAGCATTATGGCCAAACTTCAACCCATGCAAAAAATTTTAAAGTATCTCTTTATTTTTTATTCAACTCGTGCTAATGAATATATGAAGTTTTGTATATAATTCTAAAAGATATTGATATGAAATTAACAGATACCATTTTTGATCTATAGAAATGTGTAATAAATTTTAGTACAGCTATTATAATAATAAATTAGAACACAAAAGGTTTATTTTAAATTATTTTCCGAGCAACGTAATACTATTTTTCAGTGTATACCCATGGTGCGTAATGTATTTCAGAACAACATTCTTTAAGATATTATTTTCCGACCAAGATATTACAAGCGTATCTAAATGTATTTTGTGTTTTTCAGTAGCTGCATTTATATGTCCAAACATTTATACGGGTAGTTATGCGTAATTTAATCTATTTTCTTTGTTTTTCTTCTTTTTTTTATGAAAATGCCTCTTTCAAGAAATTCGTTCGTGCGCATGCGTGTGCACATGCGTGCGCGCATGGGCATGTGCTCGTCATTCTTCCATTCACATGACTTGCGCATATTTCGTGTCTGTAGGATAAAAAGCAATCTTTACATTTTCAATCTTTTGCCAAATGATTTTTGTCTTTAATCGTAGCGGGGAGGTCACGTTTTTGGTCACGTGATTCTTAGTAAGAAGTTTTTTTTATTTTTATTTTTTTTTACTCCTGCTCATTGGCCAACACAAGAAGCAGCAGAAAATAAGAGAGGTAAAAAAAGAGAAAACATTTTGTCTTTCATATTTATTCTAATAATTCTTTTTAATTATTTCCATTTTTATTCTGTTCTGCCATCTACCTGACAGCAATTGACCGCCAACATCCTCCAGCTTTCTTAAACAACATTCCCTCAGTTTGCTTCTCATCGCCACTTCTTAAGTATTATTATTAGTAGCATTAATATTATTATTATTATTAGTAGTAGTAGTAGTAGTAGTAGTAGTAGTAGTAGTAGTAGTGTTCTCTTTGCTTTGTGGAGTACAAATTGGCTCCAACTCTCAGTTGATCTTTTTTATGCTACCATCTTGACATTTTCAAAGATTTCTCCAGTCATCCAATTTTAAGTGTTTTCCAAGATCTTCGGAACTGTTCCAGCCACGCCATTAATGATAATTACATGTCAAGATCATGTTCCACACCCTTTTCCCGCCTCGAATAGATCTTAGGGAGGAGTATACTTCTTCTCTACATAATGAAAAACAAAGAACTGTACCCAATAAGTGGAACCACAGCACTTAAAGGCTTTCAACTGCTGAAATATCTAGAATGGAGAGAACATATAAATGAAAGAGAAAACAATGACATAATCAGGATGATGATATTGCACACTACTGCAAAAAAAAGGTTAGAACAGAAAACTGCCATTACTATTGGGACAAGCAATTACTATTGGGACAAGCCATTACTATTGGGACAAGCAATTACTATTGGGACAAGCCATTACTATTGGGACAAGCAATTACTATTGGGACAAGCAATTACTATTGGGACAAGCAATTACTGTTGGGAAAAGCAATTACTATTGGGACAAGCAATTACTATTGGGACAAGCAATTACTGTTGGGAAAAGCAATTACTATTGGGACAAGCAATTACTATTGGGACAAGCAATTACTATTGGGAAAAGCAATTACTATTGGGACAAGCAATTACTGTTGGGAAAAGCAGTTAGTGGACTAAATGAAACTGTTTACCTGAAAAATTGTTATTATGAAATAATTTTATAAATTTCAGTCGTTTGTGGTTCTAGCTGCTCAGTTAATGAATGCTCTGTTTCCTTATAAGAAATGGTTATTATTACAATTATTATTATTATTATTATTATTGTTGTTGTTGTTGTTGTTGTTGTTGTATTCTTTAGAGGTTACAAACAAATAAGGTGGTACTCGAGGCAAAGAACGGTACCACTTGCGTAGATGAAAGAACTATTCTCACTATATATGGCTACTAGTTTAGTCAGTTCACATAGTCGATAGGGAGTGTGGAACATACTATTACAACACTATTATTATTGTTATTGTTATTATTATTATTATTATTATTTTAAACGTCTTCTTCCTCCTCATTTCAAATCTACGCAAAAGATACTAGAAAAATTGTCGGTTTCTTGTACCGTTTCAGTACCTCACTTCTTCTTTTCTGAAGAACTGTTGCCTCACTTCTCTTTCTCATTTCTACCTTTACAAGAGACCAATCAGACCGAAAATGGAGTACTGCTACCTGGCTGAAGCTGCACACTCTACATATTCCTGTCCAAAAGCGACTGGATGGCCTTTTTGGTGATTAACCGTTTTCCACTTTACAACACCTTTTCCACGCCTAAAATGTTGCAAGCCTCTCGCTACTCCCATGAAAAATACACAGTCGAGCTACATTCGTTGGTTATCCAGAACTCTAACACCCAAGCTGAGACTTGCGACGCCACTTACATCAAGACGAACCACTCTCATTCCCTTCGTATTACCTTAGTAAAGAGTAAGTACTCCTCCTTCTGAAGAACTGTTGCATTGTGAAATCGTTTCCCAGAAGGATGGTTTCCCGATCAATATAGTCTTAAGGTGTTCAAGTCTAAAACAAACCGTTATCGCTTATTCTTCTTCTATGTGCCCTGTCCTTTCAGGACGCAAGCTATCATGGCTTTCCACGTTTTCCTATCCCTGGTGGCTTCGAGAACGCCTTTTCCTGTTACACCGTGCAATTCTCGTTCTGTCATCCACCTGATTAGGTCCTTCAAATATGTTATCCGTTGCTTTTCCCTGTCTCTTTTCCCCGCTATCTGGCCTGTTAGTATCAGGTTCTTCAGGCCCTCCTTCCTCATTGTGTGTCCCACGAACTTCAGCTGTCTCTTCCTGATGCTCACTATTAATTTTCTTTTTGTTTCCATCATTTCCAAGACCTCATCATTGCTCACATGCTCGATCCATGATATTCACAGCATCCTTCTGTATAACCACATTTCAGTTGCTTCAAGTTTTTCCTTCAGGTTTGATTGTATCGCTTATACATATCTATAAAACTGCGGGTTTTTGGACTTACGTTTTCCAGTGATATGAAGTGAAGCGATTATATTGCATCAATTGTTAAGTCTAGTGCTAGGAAAAATGGTTTCTTGAGTCGGATCAGACAAATAGCGTTGGGAAAGATATTTAATCCGTCTCTTCCCTACCGTAGAAAGCAAAGGCAAACTACTGCGGAAAAATCTTCTGCCTAGTCAGGCGTGTATCACGTATGGCACTTAACAAGAATTCACCATTTACTTGTGCATTGAATACTGATACCATATCTGGCCTGTAGTTCCTACTATATATATCGAGAGTTTTGACAAAACTCAAAGTAACAACATAATCGTTCCTGACATGTCATTTCGACTTCAGTTACTTTCTCATTGGCTTGACGCGACCTCCCTCTGCCTTTTTTACAAATATTGTCATGGTAATTGTTCTGATAATTTGTTCTACTTAACGCCTCGAGTGCATGGATTTACGCGTGCTACTATATTGGCAATTAGGTCTCACCGTTTTACTGTTTAAATGCAGCCGTCAGTTTTATCTAATAGATTATTTTCTCGCACTTCTCGCCCGTGAAATTAGATTTCTTATTTCCCTGATACCTACGATTTCAAATTAAACTTTAAAATCAATCGCTATCTTCGTCTTCCTAAATTCTGCTCCTTTATTCTCCTTTTTTCATTAAAGTGTCCTCATTCTCTTCAAATTCCTAGACCACCCCATTGCTTCCCAGTGGCATTATCGTCTTGCTTAAGGGGAAATGATAAAAAAAACAAATATCCTCAGTTGTCATGTTCCTTCAATTGTTATTGCAATAGAAAGAAAAAAAAAGTTTTTTTCATTTTATTTTTTTATATCTCTCGAATTTTCTTTTCTTTTTCACTTCACTCTGTTTTTAAAAAGAATTATTTTCTTGATTTCTTTTATATTTTCCCTTCGTTTTATCTAATATTTTTTCACATGCTTCAATACTGTTCTTATATTGACTGCGCCAACTCAAAAAAAAAAAAAAGAATTTCCAAATGTCCACAATCAACTCCCTGACAGGCATCTTGAATGTTATCACTGACAACATGAATGACATAAAAAGCAGTTATATCAAGCAATGCCAACAACCCTATCATGAAACGAAAGAGGTTCTTCTAGTATAACAGCGAGTTATATGTTCTCTTTATTTTTTTTTCTCTTTTAATCCTCTTCTTCCAGAAAATAAGAAAAGATAACTTTCGTCAGAATAAATAAATTTCAGATTGTGCTTGCATATTCGTGCGGACACGTTAAATACCGAGACATTTTTATCATGACTGGACGAAGTAACAGTCCGGGAGAAGATTTGATATGTGCTGCAAACAGTATAGAGAATCTTTTTAAAAAATGTTTTTTCATCATCTGTGAAATAAAAACTAAAAAATTAGATAAAACCTATCTCTATATGTACAATGGCGATCTCCATAGTATAAACGTGGTTGTGTAGAATTGTCCTCGCTTTCTCGGATTCAGAAAAAATGACTAAATTTCGGATTTTGATTTTGATTTTTTAAGAATCGGCAGTCTTCATTTAATTATCTATCTATCGTAGCTGTTTTCAACAATCACTCTCGAAGAATCTAAATGCTATCATGATTTCAATAACATCCTATATTCAACAAAATATAAACAGAACATGCATTTTCTTTACCAACTATATTTCACTAGGTTTTTGTAAGCGAATGAAATCGAAAAAAAAAAAGATTAATTATAAACTACAAGAATACAGAATACAAGGTTATTAGCAATATGATAAGCCCGAAATGCAAATTACGATTCAGCGATACTAAAATCAAACAAGTACAGAAATTTAAATGTCTGGGAAGTGTTCTAACAAGGGATGAAAAGTGCGACACAGATCCGAATACGTATAGGGATAAACAAAGATTAATTCCATAAAGCTAAGCAGAGTATTAAGAGACAGAAAAATGTCTTTAGTAACAAAGAAAGGAGTACTAAGCTGATACATGATATTTGTCCACCTGTGTGGCAACGACTGCTGGATAATCTGCTTAAAAATGAAAAAATGACTTGAAATATGGTTCTACAGAAAGATGTTTAAAATACCAGAGATGAACATTTGAGTAACGACGAGGTTTTAGAAAAAAGAAGAAACAAAAGGAAGACCTATACCTAACATTAGAAACAGGAAATTGATATTTTGGGGGCATGTAATGAAGAAAGAGGGCTTCGAAAATCTGATACTCACAGGAGAGATTAAGAGAATTAGGGACAGTAGAGAGCAGTGCGTAACTTACTTCATAAGCTTGAGTAAATGGATTGTAGAACAGTGTTTGGGAGAAATAAAAAAAGACAGAAATTATTAAGAACTAAAACGGACAGGAAGATGTGGGGAGCTATGACTGCCTACGTCCTGAAGGAACATGGTATAAAAAGAAGAAGAAGAAGTCTCAGTATGGGTGGCAAAATAGGATTTGGAAGATATAACAAAAAGTTAATTTTTTTAAGAACGAAAAGAAGCAGGAAGATATGGAGGTCCAGCATGCTTACGTGCTGAAGTTTTACGGCACAAAGAAAAATAATTCTCGGTATGGATGGCAGAGCAGTGTTTGGAAGAAATAACAAAAAGATAAAACTTTTTAAGAACTAAAAGAGACAAGAAGTTGTGGAGGTCCATGATCGCCTACGTCTTGTAGAGATACGGCACAAAGAAAAACAAAGTATTAGTATGGTGTATTTCTAAGCACAGCTTAGATGTGGTACAATGCCGAAAGTTTGGGCCACCCAGTGAAGATCAATCTTGCTACTCAATTGTAATGAGTATTGCGAGACAAGCTTGCTAACCTTTACACCACCTCGAGGTGCCCAGGAAGTCTTGGTATGGATAGAAGAAAAGGGTTTGGGAGAAATAACAAAAAGACAAACCTTATTAAGGACTACTAGTGACAGGAAGATGTGGAGGGCCATGATCGCCTAAGCCCTGAAGAGAAACGACACGTAAAAGAGAGAAATCTTCATTCAATTACTGATCTAACTGTGGTGATGCTGCTTTTCGACAATCATTCTTTACACGTCGAGGAATCTAAAACCCATCATGATGACAATTACACCTCGTACCCAGCAAAATCTAAACAGAAGATTTTAATGCGTTTTCATAATTAAAACGCCTTAGACTTGAGTTTTCATTTTTATCAGATCGTTTCCTTCGTGAAAAAATCATTTGGAACATGGAAAGTATTCATGCGCTGTGACAGTCTTGGTTTCTACTGCTTATCAAATTTTTGCAGGTTATTTAAAGCCATAAAATAATTTTAGGTTATTTTTTTTTTCGTAGGTGAGATAATAATAGTCTAGTAATACACGTTTTACTCATTAACCCACAGCTGGAGGAAAAAAATTAAATCATACCTTTCGTAAGGGTATTTACGCGTAACGAACTCAACGGGATTTGGAACTCGGCTTTCCGATTATTAATTCAAAGCTGTTATCCATTATACCAACCGCGCATTCAAGCTTACAGTACCTGGTATTCCCAAGCGGTCACCCATCAAGGTATGACCAGGCACGACTTTGCTTACCTTCGGTGACAGTACAGGTAATATGATCGAAAAAATGTAAAGAATGCATAACAATAACCACTTGCCCGTGTATTGAATACTGCTGCTACATCTGGTCGGGTGCCCCTGCTATACACCTCCGAGTTCTTGACAAAATCCAACGGAGAATCTGTAATGTCATCGATACCGACTTGGCAGCTCGGCTGCAGTCGCTCTCTCACCGGCGTGACGTGGCTTCCCTGTACCTCTTCTACAAATACTTTCATGGCTTCTGCTCCAATGAACTTAGCTCATTGGTGTCCCCTATGTACGAATTTACACGAGCTACTAGACTAGCAACTAGGTCACGCCCTTTTACAGTGAAACCGATAAAATGTAACCGCAATTTCTACTCTAACAGATTCTTTTCTCGCACTTCCCGCCTGTGGAATTTCCTTATACTTGCTTCCCCAAGAGCTACAATCTCCAGGAATTTAA
Organism: Ascarosepion bandense; assembly: GCA_037127315.1. Classification (NCBI taxonomy): domain Eukaryota; kingdom Metazoa; phylum Mollusca; class Cephalopoda; order Sepiida; family Sepiidae; genus Ascarosepion; species Ascarosepion bandense. Next base: position 729,921 of record JBBBDQ010000727.1, on the reverse strand, counting down.
ATGTAAGGTCAACAGATATCTCCTATCTCACTAAGTCGCATCCATTCTTTCAAGCTCTTTTCTCCATCTACTCTACCCCCATTACACCGGTATTCTCATCTGTCTATTACCCTCCTCCTGATATTTCCTATAACTAAGCCCTCTTTCTGATCCCTTTCCCATATGTAACGCCCTGCGCAACAGTGGCAGTAAAATGCATTCCTTGGGGTGATATGCTTTTAAAAAATACAAACAAATAAAACCAAAGAGAGAGAGAGAGAGAGAGAGAGAGGGGGGGGGGGTATGTATGAGTTTTTAGAGAGAGAGTTATGATTAAGAGTTTTTGAAAAAGGTATCATATGTTTAACGTCTTGACTAGGATCTACTTTGCATAACATTGGTGATCGTACGGTAACCGAGGTTTCAACGTTATGGAGCCGTAAGTACGAGCCTTGTGTAACCTCATTTCGATAATGTTAAATCACGAAAATACATTTTCACTTTCTTATATTTAAAGATTTTTGTTCTATCCTCCTAGAAATTGGGATATATTTACTATAAATGCAATAATATACAGGGTAATGATTGAAATATATATTTTAAGTGACATTGTTAAAATTAAACCTGCTCCTTATCTGCGCATTCTAAAAGGGTTATTGTGTTTCAAAATAAAATGTAGTTTTATAATAAATAAACAAAGCCAATGTAGTCATGGGAGATCTTTCTACATGCAAGATGCAACTACTTATTTTTAGTTTCTTTCATTTTTTTTTTAATGAGACATCTCATTTTACTCAAAAATTTGTTAAAAAGAGAAATTGAGAAAAACCATCTTTGACATCCAATATTCATTAGAAATTGGATCCCATCATTTGGAAACGATGGCTTTCTCCTACAATCAGGAGAAAATGTCTTCCCAAACGATTCACGACAACTCGAGATAGCTATTTCATTATGAAAGCAAAAAAATTTCTTGTTGAAGTACGTCTTTCTTCTATTTTTTTTCTTTCCTTGATGAATTTCAAGATAGCCTTCTCCTCGTATACGATTTTAAAATGTCGCTGATGTGTTTTGAATATTTCCTGTTACAGATTACAGAATTTATGCATAGCTTGCTTTACAAATTGTTGTAGTGTAGGAGATGTCTTGATATTATATGCCATTTTTGCAAAGGCACAAAACAAGCTGATAATGTATGGTAAGATAAAAAGAAAAAATAGAAAATTAAAATGAAAACCAACAAAAAGTAAGAAATAAATAAAAAGAAGGGACCTGCTAAAAAGAAAAATCCCTGCTGTAAAGCAAAGAGAAATGTAGATAATAATGTAAGGATTTCTTGATATATATATATATCAAGAGAAAAGGAAAACTTAACTTATCCCAAGCAAATGTGTTTCGTCCTCTGATGCACCTTATCATGGCAAGATTAGAATTATATTTTGCGACAAGTGGGGTGGATATCGGCTCGGAATGGGAAATTGAAGAGCCGAGTTCGAATTCCAGTCAAATTCGTTGCATTCACTTACGCACAAATATGACTGAATATATAAACCAAACTAAAATATATTTAGTTTTTTAAAAATTCATAGATTCCTTTTATTTCAAGTATGTAATATACGAATAAATCCCAAACTAAAATAATGTACATATTAATTACATTATTTAAAAAAATTCAAAAGCATAATTTACTCACTTTTGTTTATCAGACATTAAATTATGTCACTTAGCATCCTCCATAATTTACCTGGACTTTTCAGTTAGATCGAGCATTTCTAAAATTTTAAAATCTGGTTAAACTAACGATATTTATACTTTCGTTGATAAACTCTTGTTACAAATTAAATTCCTTACATCAGAGGACGAAACTCGTCGGCTAAGATAAGTTTTCCTTTATTTTTATATATATTGTACTTTTACAGACAGATATTTATAGCCTTACAGGAATTTTTTTACGCACACCTATGTAATTAGTATATATATATATATATATATATATATATATATATATATATATATATATATAAAGGAAATCTCAACTTATCATTTGGTTATGAATTATAATTTTTACGCACACATATATAATTAGTATATATATATATATATATATATAAAGAAAATCTCAACATATCATTTGGTTATAAATTATAATTTTTACGCACACATATATAATTAGTATTTATAATTAGTATATATATGAAGGAAAACTCAACACATATATTGGTTATAAGTTATAAGTTATAATTCATTTCTATGAACTAAATGAGTTCATTTTATCAGACCACATTAATTTAGCTCATGATTATAACTTATAACAAATCTAAATGATTATTGCGTTTTCCTTTGTAACTACCATATTGCTCTGGATGAAATCCATTGAACTCTCTATACAGACATAACACTTAATATTTTATATTAAGTAGATCTTGTTGGATTACACTCGCCGTTCATGGACTTGACATGCATACCTACATATATATATATATATATATATATATATATATATATATATATATGAGTGCGTGTGTGTGTGTGTTTTTCATTAAAGGATCGCGACAAGGGAAACCTTGTAAGTTTTTCTAATGTTCTCGGGGTTTTTATGAGGATGAAGAGAGGGAAAAAACTGTTCGTATTGCGCGTTCTACGAAAGCGCTTACACCCATTTAATCTTCGATAAAACCAACTAACTATCCCGACTTTATGAATTTAAGTGCAATGTTAGATTGGCGGCAAAATGTTTTACTTTTATATTTGAAATGGCTAGATGTAGTCAAATTTGATTTTCGAAAATCTAAATGCAATGTCAATTAGTTTCTATTGTCTTAATTCTTGTCCTTTTATTTTTCCATCATTTTAACATTACATTCACTTACGTGCAAATACCCTTGGGAAAGGTGTTAATACATCACTTCTCGCTGCATCTGTGGGTTAAATAGCAGGACAGATTGGGTTCTATAGCCTTGGTTAGCAAACAGTCTACTGCAGAAAGTAATGGCAACCTACTGTAGGAAAATATTCTGCCCAGTTACTCATGTCTCATTCGAGACAAATCGCCTATGCCTGTATTACGTATGGCACTTAACTGAGTGAAAATTTAATAGTGTTTTTTTTCTTCACATTTTCTAACACTCAGTAATCAATTGCGTCTTAATAGCTTTATTGCCTAGGTAGGGACAAACTGAGTAAAAGCATAAAAATATCTTCACCATATCGTAGAGTTCACAATTGATTCACAACTGAATCAGTCTCCGGTTTTTCTTTCGTTTATTGTGAACCTTAAACCAGCAATGTGCGTTGTGTTGCAGTGGATATCGACTCGGAACAAGCCGAGTTCGAATTCCAGTTGAATTCTCTGCATTCACTTATGCACAAATACTCTTGGGGAAGGTATTAATCCGCCTATTCCCTCTAGTTAGGGGTTAAATAACAGTACTGATTGGGTTCTGTAACCCTGGCTGGCAACCAGTTTATCGCAGAAAGTAATGGCAACCTACTGCAGGATAATCTTCTGCCCAGTCAGTCATGTCTCTTTTGAGACATGATCGCCCAAGCAGCGTGTATCAAGTATGGCACTTAACTGACTGACTGACACCAACAATATTACTACTAAACGATGAATATTTTTCTTGAAATAATATTGGTGTTATTTTTTACTGTGTTTTTCCTGTTTTTTATCGTGTTTCTTTTCTTTATAGTTCTTCCTGCTTTTTATCTCTTTTCTGTTTTTTATTGTTTTTTTCCGTATTTATCTTATTTTATCTGTTTCTGTATCATTTTTATTGTCTCATTTTTTATCCCTTTTATCGTCTCATTTTTTATCCCTTTTATCGTCTCATTTTCATCCCTTTTTATCGTCTCATTTTTTATACTTTTTATCGTCTCATTTTTTATCATTTTTTATCGTTTCATTTTCTATCATTTTTTATCGTTTCATTTTTTATCATTTTTATCGTTTCATTTTTATCCTTTTTGATCGTCTCATTTTTTATCCTTTTTTATTGTTTCATTTTTTATCATTTTTATCGTTTCATTTTTATCCCTTTTAAATCGTCTCATTTTTTATCCTTTTTTATTGTCTCATTTTTTATCATTTTTTATCGTCTCATTTTTATCCATTTTTTATCGCCTCATTTTTATCCCTTTTTATCGTCTCATTTTTATCATTTTTTATCGTTTCATTTTTTATCCCTTTTTATCGTTTCATTTTTTACCCTCTTTTATCGTCTCTAAACCTCACAATTTGTTAACTTTACACACAAGAAGTCAAATAAATGGAATATTTTCTCGCAGATGTATCGAGCAATGCAAGCAACTGTATCCACACGAAGGGAGGAAACTGTCATGTTCCTTTTAAAATGACTGGAAACCCAACGAAAAATAGAAATAAGTGACAATCGCAGACGCTCATTTCACATTCACGTTTGTCACTTTCAACTGATTTATCTCAAAATTTGAAGCGAAATTTTACGGTAGCTTGTTTTTCACAAGGCGATAAAAGATAACTTAAAAACATTTCGTTTTGTCAAAAATTTTTTTGTTTCTGATTTTTTTAAAGTTATATGTCGTCAGTTCTTTAAATATACATTTATATCGTACTGTCGAGGCTCCATTACGTCATGTACTGAGAACTGAAACTGCGAGATATACCACACATAACACACTCAACAAAAATTATTTTCGTTACTATTTAGCAAGAAAACAGTCAATTGATTTTATGATTAACCGAGTAGCATTCAGAATACATCTGTAAAGTAACGACAAATAATATTTATTTGAATTACATGTAGTTTTCTTTGCTTAAAGAAAACTACTTCAATATATTATTGCATATTTTAACTATGGAATTTACAAATTTAATTTTTTTAATATTTCTTTTATAATTCATTAGCAGGATAGCCCGGCGTTGCTCGGGTGTAATGAAAGCTTTAAAACTAATCCCTGGTCCCGCAGCTCAGACTCTGCCTAAAGAATATTTGTGTGAAGTTTAGTGAGAATAGGATAAATTTGTGGATTTGTATAAAGGACATACAGACAGATAAACAGACACACACACAAACATCTTGCCTTTTATATATATATATATATATATATATATATATATATATATATATAAATATATATATATATATATATATACATACATACATATATATATTATCGATTTTCTGCACTATTGTAAGAACTGCAACCTTGAAACTTCTGAATATCTTTTCTTAGGTCTTTGTCCATGAGTGTCTCAAATTTAATTAAAATCGAACCACTCCTTCTATAACCCAATTTTTTCGATTATCGATTTTCTATATTTATCGGGGTTACCTCAACACAAAACCTAGCTAAGCACACTCGCAGATGCTTCTAGTACAACTGTGTAAATTTTCAAGAAAATCGGTTCAGCCGTTTCGGATTCTATAGGTAACGGACACACACACATACATAGAGAGAAAGTTCCATTTATAAATAAGTTTAGATATTTTTTTATTAAAACTTTTGTATCGTCGAGGTGGCAGTACGATACCAGATGATGTGTGCTAAAATATTTTTAGCAAAATGTCCTTGCTAATGGATATTAAGTAAAAAAAGAAAAAACACATATAAGACAGAATTAAAGTGAAGAGGTTAAGTTATTAGAGTCGCAGAGAGCACAGTCCGATAATAATCAACAAAGACAATCCGAATTATTTACGACCACTCCACGTGGGGAGAAGCCCGACGTCGATGCGGCACAAGGCCAGTTAACGTGGGTAAAACTAAGCCTGTATGATCAGACAAAAGTTCTTGTCTGCTTTTCCCCAGATGAGTCTGTTAGGGTTCTATAGCCTTGACTGGCAACCAGTCTATCGCAGAAAGTAATGGCAACCTACTGCGGGATAATCTTCTGCCCAGTCAGTCATGTCTCTTTCGAGACATGATCGCCCAAGCAGCGTGTATCACGTATGGCTGACTGACTGAGACCAACAATATTACTACTGAACGATGAATATTTTTTTTAAAATAATATTGGTGTTATTTCCTTTAGCGAATCCTCGTCTGGCTTCTTATCTTACCGAAGGCAGAGAGTCTGAAAAATTAAACGACGCAGTCGATCCACTCAGATTGTAAATAACACTCTGAAGTATTAAACACCTTCCCAAATAGGCAGATGCGCGAGTTAGATACGGCACAAAATCATTTAAGTGGGAACACCGCGCCCGTAGGCTCGGACAAAAACTAAATACTTTTCCCCAGACGAAAATCTACCCATCGGCGGAGCCTCGACTAGGTTCCTCTTCTCCCAAAGGCAGGGAGCCCAACGAAGTGAACTAAGAATGTCAATGACACTCTGAATCTCTGACTGCCATTAACCTTTAATATATAGCTATTTTGGCTCACAGACTATTCCATCTTTGAGATCGCTAGAGGAGTACGATGTTCTACAGCAAAAACATTTGATTATTTTTCCTAACCAAAAAAAAAAAACTTAGAACGATATGTAACAATGAAATTAATAATGAAATGATATATCTATAAAATTTTAATGCAGTGTTTGAACAGCCTAAACTTATGTTCTGATTTTACTATGTACTAATGCCCTATATTTGATTCGTAATCGTTTAATTATGAACCAAGTCAATATCCGGTTTTGCAATTGCTTTTGACAGATTCTTCTTCTTCTTCTTCTTCTACTTCTTCTTCTTCTTCTTCTTTATGCCGTGTCCCTTCATGACGTAGGTCTTCCGCATCTCCACTATACTTGCTACCTATTAACACCCTATCTCTTTTTATCCCTCTTAAAACTTACTCTGCTCTCTATTTGGCCAATTCCATCAAATATTCCCCCTGTCTCTTTTTCTTTTTATCTGTCCTGTGAGTATCAGATTTTCCAAGCCTTCTTTCCTCATTGCATGTCCCAGAAACATCAGATGTCTTTTGCCGATATTAACTATCAGTTTCCTTTTCGATTCCATCTCCTCTAAAACCTTGTATATGGTATTTTCAGTCCATGGTATTCTCAGCATCCTTCTGTAGAACCACATTTATATTACTTTAAGTCTTTTATTCATTTTGATGAGATTGCCCAGCATTTGCTGCCATACTTAAGGAAGACTTTACATAACAATCCAATACTTTCTTCCTTGCTGCCAACGAACTTTTTCTTTCTCTCAATACCCCATTCAGCTTTTGAAATCTATCTTTAAATTTAAGTACCTGCTTTATCCCAGTATCCCCGACTTGTAGTTGGCCTTTTGGGCTCCTATTTTTCCCAGTTTTCTTGTAGTTAAAAGACACCAAATTAAAGCAAAATCTGGAATATGTAAAAACAAAGCAATTTCTTTTGACGGAAAATTTGACTCTATTTCACTGACTTTCTTAAGCAATATAATTTCGTAACACTAAAATCATTTATTTATTATGAAATAGGAGTATTAAACTTACATTTTTTTTAATCATTTCACCCCGAGCAAGGCGGAAATGCCACTGATGTGCGTGGGGCTACATAACTGTAAAAAGATTAATTAGAAAAGTGTGAGGAGTACAGACTTGCTAGAAAAGAGCAATAGAAAGATGAGAATGCAGGTGTGATGACAGTTACATAGGAGGAGGGAAAGGGTAGGATATACGGGGTGGGGAGAGAGCTAGAATCCAGTGGTTAATAGATGAGTATTGACATTGCATTTAAATGCTTGGAAGTTGTAGCCATCGGGAAAGCAAGAATATGGGAGCGAGTTCCACAGGCGGGAAGTGCGACAGGAGCTGCAGAAATAGAATTGTCGTCTGCATTTGGCTAATCTATCTGTGAATGGGTGGGACCCAGTTGCCAATCTGGTTGCACGAGTAAACACCTGTTGTGGAGGCACCAGTGACTTAAGTTCGTTCGAGCAGAAGCCATGAAAGTATTTATAGAACAGACAGAGGCCACATTTCGACGGTGGGGAAGTGGCTGCATTCGAGCCGCCAGATCAGTACCTATCACATTACAGACTCTCCATTGGAGCCTGTTGAGAACACTGAGGTGAACAGCAGGGGCGTCTGACCATAAATGGCAGCAGTACTCCATGCACGGACGGATGGTTGACTTGTATATATGCAGGATGGATTCAGGCGGGAAAAACATCCTGGATCGACATAGTGACCCAACCTTCTATAACTGAAGAAAGATATGAATCCATACCTCTTATCCATCCCCCCGCTAATTATTAATAAATGGTAGAACAGAAACCTTAGGTGGCAACCGGTCTAGGAGAAGGAAAAGCTCACAATTTAAACCATCCTGAAGTTCTCCCCCCCCCCGTACATGAATTGAAGAGCATGACAGGCACGGTTCTACAGCCTTGGTTGGCAACCAGTCTACCGCTGGAAGAAGCGGTAAAATTTCTGCCTAGTCAGACATGACTCAAAGGAATAATCATCGCTTAAGTATGTATCATGCATAGCACACCACTCACTGAGAGACCGTACACATGTAAAACACTGTATTGTGAATGAATTTCAAAAAGGGCTCTTCAGCAACGGACGGGACTAGAAATATTCGATCTGTCTATACAAATGACAACCATGATTTGACCTTTTTTCCAATCCGGAAATTTTTTTATTTCGAAGTTTCGCCCCGATCTGATCAATAATGTTCTATCAAAATCAAACTTCTTGAAATATTAGTGGGGGAAAATCCTGAAGCAAACTGCATAAAAATTAGGCAAAAGTGTTCAATACAGATAAAACATTTCATTTATTCCCCATAGAGAAACTTTTTTTACTGCCATCCAGAGGAGCAGCACTTTGCGCCTTCTTGGTCTTATGCTTTCTACTGGCATGAACTGAAGTGATTATATTAAATCAGTTGCCGACTCTACAGCAAAGAGAGTTGGTTTTCTGTGTCGTGTCAGACAATTTTCTCGTTAAAAGCACTCTTGCACATCTATGTAGTCGAAACGAAGGATACGAAATAAAAAGATAAAGAAAGAAAATATATAAATTAATAAAATAGAGTAGAACAATTATATATGTAAGTAAAATAAGCACTATTTACATTGTTCGGACTATTGTCCTCATCTTTATTGCCATGTTTATGACGTTTCAGCCGTTGTACATACCGGTCTACTTCAGGTGCTAGCAATTTTAAGGTCACTAATATGTCTGTAGACTTCTGAGCAAAGAAGCATGCATTTTACACGATAGATATTTATTGTTCAAACTTCTTCACTGTAAAAATGAAATTTATATACCAAAGGTGATTCGCTCCGTCATCTCAAACAATCTTTCTCGTCACAAATTTCAAAGAAAATTCTATAATGCAGGTGATGTCGACATCAGTCACTTTATATTGTTCCCGTCTATCTTTTCTATAAATATTTTCATTGCAATTGTTCTATTGTCTCTTGGTGTCTCTTTTGTACGGATTTAGGCTTAGATGAAGGAAAAAATCGAAGCAACTGAAATGTGGTTCTACAGAAGGATGCTGCGGATATCATGGATCGAGCATGTGAGCAATGACGAGGTCTTAAAAATGATAGAAACGAAAAGGAAATCAGGAAGAGACAGCTGATGTTCCTGGGACACGCAATGAGGAAGGAGTGCCTGGAGAACCTGATGTTAACAGGCCAGATAGAGGGAAAAAGAGACAGGAGGAAGCAACGGATAACATATTTGAAGGACCTAATCAGGTGGATAACAGAACGAGGATTGCACGGTGTAACAGGAGAAGGCGTGCTCAGAGCCACCACGGATAGGGAAAAGTGGAAAGCCATGATCGCCTACGTCCTGAAGGGACAGGGTACATAGAATAAGAAGACTGGCTAGGAGACTAGGTTTTACTTCTGATCTCACTACATGCCACCATCAGATCTATTTCTAATGGTTTACTTTCTAGCACTTCTCACCTATGTAACATCTTTCTGATTTCTTGATTTGCTATCACTTCAGTCAGTCGGTCAATTATGTTTCGATTGATGACTGATGAGATAGAAGATTTTGCCATTTCTTTTTGCGATAGAATGGTTGCCAACCATGGCTACAGAAACTCAATTTGTTCTTCTATTCAAACCATAAGTCGAGGGGGGAAATGTATTAATACCTTTCTAAGTGAATTTGTGCGTAAGTGAATGCAACAAATTCAACTGGAATTCGAACTCGACTATCCGATTTCTCATTCCGAATTGTTTACCATCTTCAAAAGTTATAAAAATAACATCGATCGCCATTTTGTCTTCCTGAATTATGTTTCTTTAATTGCCTTTCTTCTCAATTCTCACAAAATCTTATCATGCTTTTGTACCCCCTAGTGATAATGTCGCTTTGCTTGGGGTGAACTAAAATTACTTCAACCATAAAACAATTATGAACTGGTAAATGTGTTGAAACATGATAAATGTGCTTTTTGTCATCTGACTGCTTGTCATATTAATCAAAGTGTTTCCCTTCTCTTGTCATTAAAGAGAGGATCGAACATTTCCTGGTTGGTACCATAACCGATAATGATAAGTAAGATATTGATAAAGATTCTCAACGAAAAGAGCAATTCTTAACACCCAATTAAAAGAGGAAATCCATCACCAAGCCAGGACTTCTATAGACAAACTTTGTCAGTTTTTAATGGAATTCAAAGAGTTTCGTTTATTAACGTCTTCTTCTGTGTGCCTTGTCTTTTTAGGATGTAACCAATCATGATCTTCCACGTCTCCCTATCCTTGGTGGATCTTAGCACACTTTCTTCTGTAACATCTCGCAGACCCCGTTCTGTCATCTACCTGCTCAGGCCCTTCAACTATGTTATCCTCTGCTTTCCTCTGTCTCTTTTTCCTTCTATCTGGCTTGTCAGTATCAGGTTCTCCAAGCTCTCCTTTTTCATTGCATGTCCAAGGAACTTTAGTTGTCTCTTCCTGATGCTCGATTTTAATTTCCTTTTCGTTTCCATTCTTTCCAGCAGCTCATCATTGCTCACATGCTCGGTCCACGATTACAAGGTGTTAAACCGAAACAAAACAGTTAACACGGAGAAGTCTAAACCTCCACTGGAAACATTGCTCAAATGTTTGCAAAAAAAATAAATAATTCTTTAATCGTAAAGGTGGATTACACTTCGGTGATAATATAAGAGAACTTTCTGCTCGTTTTACTCATAAAACATATTGCAGAAAAATGTTTTTCCTCATCTCCCCTACTCTCCTGATATTGCTTCATCTGATTATCAACTGTTTAAATAAATGCAACATTTTTATAGACAACATTTTATTTTTGGACATGAGGGATAAATAGCAGCGTTGGTTGAAGTTATCCAGTGAATTGACACAAAGAATTATGAGTTCAATACCTGTCTACAGCAGGACAAAACTTGGACAGTTTAGTGACTAAAAGAATTTAACTGAAACTGAGATATGCAGAAATAATATAACACGTGGATCTAGAATAATTGTTGTGGATCTACGTCGCCAATTTTTGTGAAGTTGTGGCGAAACTTCACCGCAAAGTTGTAGTGACCGGTTTGTGCCGGAAGTAAGACACAGAACAAAAGTGTATTAGTATAACAAGAAGCAAGATATTCACAGGAAGTGTTAATAATAAGTAATATAGAAATAAGTAAGTCCGAAGGTATTACTACGCTGCCTGACTTGTGGCTGTCGTTAACTACTTCCGTTAACTGCTGTATTTGACTGCTCTAACTAACTGCATTTAACTGCTCGTAACTACACTATTCAGTCATTCCCTTCACTAGAGCAAAAGGTAGCACGAGTTTTTTTTTAATGTGAGTTCTCCGATCCATATAGCCTGGCCAAAAATATGTTTAATTTTTCCCAGTAGTGACTCTACCCTTCGGCGGAGCCACAACTGGGTTAATAGAGCGCTTGAAAGTGCCAATGGCAGTCACTGCTCGTAACAACTCTCTGACAGTCACGCAGGTAATTTAAATATTGCAAGAGGAAGGGTTCATTCTTTGTAGGAGGGCACATAACAATAATCTACTTCCGTAGACTAAATAATGAGATCGTTTGAAAATTCCATCGTATAACTCGTGACAACGTCCGAGTCGTACAACAGTCGAAACATCGTAAATATGACAATAAAAATGAGGACAATGTAATTAGTGTAAATAGTTTTGTAAATCATTAGTGGAAACAGTGGCTTCATTAAAAACATCAATTAAAAGCAAAGCAGCATTCATTTTGTTTTTTGTTTTTTATCCACGAAATCAGACAGGGGTTTCTTTTCAACCCAATATCCTACTATCTAAAATGTTCCCTCGGGGACTGGTATCATTAAATCCAATAATGATAAACATTTTCACATGAGAAAATGTTCGAAAATCAAAATTATTTCCCATGTATATTCAGATAAGAGTAAGGTTATTGGCCCAACCAATTTCCAAAAATTCTACCCATACAAATAAACAAGCAACAGATTTTTAAAAGGCTTCTTGACAGACAACGGAAATTTTTTCAGCCCCCGTCTCATACAATGAGAACAGTAGACTTAAACATTTATTCTCTTGATTTAATTATCGAAGAAAAAGTTACTGTTTTGACAGTAGTGGCTTGCGCATAAAAGATTTATTCGACGATATGAATAGTTTTATTCTCAATGGACGCACTTTTTAAAGTTTTAAGTAAAAGTAGCTTGATATAAAATAGATTATGACTTTATTTTTCGTTTTGTTTATTTAGCTATATTTTTGTATGTCCCAAGTGATTATAGACGTTACCGACGTAATTCTAAGCAGTTTATGCCCAACAGAAATGCTTTTTAAGCGCCGAGAGATTTGTCTAAAAAGTTGCATTTTAAATATAAGTAAGTTACACGGTACATTAAAGAATATGCGTTTTATGTGTAGGATGTGTGTTGAACATTAAATATTTAAATATACATGTATATATATAAGCATACATGTATATGTCATAAATATTTATAAGTATATGTTTTTATATATATGCATTATCGATAGATATGCATATGTAAATACTATGAATAAGTAATATGGATGTTTTACAAAAGAATATATATATAGGATTAATACAAATAAAATTTGTCGCTTACCTGATTGATGTTATCTTCAGAGAGAGAGAGAGAAAAAAAAGAGGATAAACTTATAAGGATCATGGATGTCTATAAATGTAAACGCTTTATCTACATTATTGAACGCCAATTCCCTATCTTCTTTTATGTGTCGTGTCCCTTCCGAACGGAGGCGATCATGGCCCTCCATCCTTCTCCCTGTCCCATGTTGCTCTTAATATATGTCGCCGTGTTATTTCTCGTGTTTTTGATCGTTCAACGCCTACATATGATACTGCCGAGTGACCCTTAGTTGCGGAAATCTGGCATGATCAGTACGTTAGTGAGCCCAGTTTTCTTAACCCCCTCGGTCACGATGACTTGTGACTTCGTGCTCGAATATCCCACAACATCTCCCCAACTGTTTCTTCTAAGCAGAACCATAATCTGTACTAAAAACTAAATTTAAAAAATGGGTATCATCAAGCTCTTCTACGTAAATCCACTCAAAACTTCCACGTTTTTTGAAGCCGGTAATAAATTGTATAATTTCAAAATAATGGCGTTTGTAATCACAAATAGTAGCTGGGTTTCAAATAATTTTGGATAGAATAATTGGAAATAAAGGCCTAAAGAGAACATTTGCATATATAGATAACGTGACCATTTGTCGTATTAATGAAAGGGAACATTAAATTTGCAAAATTCAAAGAACTGAATGAAAGGTACGGTCTCACCATAAATGAGAATGTGTCTTCATAGTAACGATAATAAAACTTCTGAGCTATCATGTAAGTAAAGTGACCGTTAGACCAGACCATGAAATGATATGACCTCTGCGAGACCTCCCTCCTCTAGGCAATATGAAAGCTCAGAAGAGAATCGTCGGAATGTTTGCTAGCTACAGTCGTTGGATCCCAAACTATTCGCAAAAAAATCACGCGCTAAATAATCCCATTACCTGCTAAAATAAAACATTCCTTTGAATATTTTAAAAGGGAATTAAAAAGGACTGTAGTACATTCTAGATTTTAAAAAAACTACTTGAAATGGAAACAAGATGCTAGCTAAGTGAGTACTTGCATTCAGAGGGGTTTAGAGTTCTGGACAAGAATGCAGTAGGCATACTTCTAAAGAAAGTATTTAAGGAACTAGGCCTGTGACATAGTCTCAAATAGCCGTATACCTGATTCGGAGGAGATAACATACCAAAATCAGAAGATACTATATCACAACCGGTGTCTCAACTGAATGAAGGCTTACGGTCATATCACGTTGAATACACCGGTTCTCGCTCGATCACCGAATGTGCGTTGTGGTACAGTGGATATCTGCTCGGAAAGAGAAATCGGTGAGCCGAGTTCGTAACTCCAGTTGAATAACCTGCATTCACTTAAGCACTGGTACCTTTGGGAAAGTTATTAATCCGCCCCTTCCCTCCAGTTATGGGTTAAATAACAGCGTAGGACTTGTGGACCCTGCCCTTAAAAACAAATCCCAATGAATCTTGTTACTCGAAAAGAAAAATGTATTACTAGACACAAAACTTAAAGAAAAACAACAATAAATTGTTGAAAGAAAAAGGTATTACCAGCAATAAGTAAATAAAAATTTAGTTAGCAATAAATTATCCGCCGAGATTGATGTGCCATAAAAAAATCAACTGAATGGACTAAAGTAAAAACTGTAACTTGTCTAGCCCCAGCACTCCCCAAATGTCACTTCAAATCACTGGAAGCGCTTTAAGCGTATCACCAAAGAACCTAAACGACTTGCTATCGAACACTAAAAACAAAACAAAATAATAATTTGGTTAAAATGTTTGTGAAACTACATTTCTTTTACCGATATAAAGTATTTCAATTTGCATTGTAAAAAAATATTGGCGAGAATGTTTTATTCATATGCAGTTTGTTATTTATTTATTTAAAATTATGTGTTTATTTTATCTTAAAAAACTGACTTACTTCTTGCTTTGAAACAAA